>JAMKCH010002308.1:0-112521 GCA_023653785.1 Ophioderma brevispina | reverse complement strand
ATACGAAGATTAATATATATATATATATATATATATATATATATATATATATATATATATATATATATACATATACAAAAAAATGAGAACGAAATGATGTGTAGATTTTGTAAATATGTGACATTTCAGAGTGTGATAGGCTTGTTTGTAAATTGGAAATTGCTAATTGTCTGATCTCTACTTCTTTCACCAATGTAATTTGTTAGATAAAAAGAAGCCATCTTTGTTTACAAACATGATCTATATTTAGAAACAATATTAATATCTGGCCAATTATAAAAATATGAGGGCTATATAGATACTCAACTGAATGAAGCTGCACACAGCATAATATCCAAATTGCTAATGTCCCTACCCATAATGCAACAGTTCATTACCCCACCCTGCCTGCACTGTGTTTCGTACGGTTGCTGTGCCTTTTTTTTCACGGTGCAGCATGTGTATCTGTACAACATTGGTCAATGGAAGGACTGTTTTTCGTGAATTATTGCCCATTTTAGCGGCCAATGGTGGATCAAAGACCAGGAATCTATAATCGGGACCTGTTGGGGATTGTTATTCTACCCTGTGACGGAATTGTAGTGGCAAAAATTGTGGAATCGTGGAGCTTTGGGAGATTTTGACATCACTAGTGCAGTGGTGGATTTAGATTTTTTCTGTGTGTAGAAGCGAGTGGTGTCTGTGTACACTGGACTGCATACGGCGGCTAGCCAACATAGGGAGCCGTCATGGGGTGCTTCGGCAATGGACCTAGCACTGAAGAAAAAGATGAGGAAAGAAAGAGGAAAGAAGCAAATAAGAAGATCGAAAAACAACTCCAGAAAGATAAACAAGTCTACAGAGCAACACATCGGTTACTTTTGCTAGGTAAAATCTCGTGCGATGTCGTCTTTTAAGACTGATATTTTTCGTTTCTAGGGCAATGTATCGTGTCGACTAGCCTGAAATTTATACAGTCAAATTGCACTGACGTCCATGTTGTTTTCATTTTCTCTCTTTTTTTTTATGAAACCCTTGCCCAAACCTTTTTTCTCTCTTTCAACATTGTAGGGGCCGGTGAATCGGGCAAAAGTACGATCGTAAAACAGATGAGAATTCTTCACGTTGATGGATTTTCACCAGAGTAAGTGTTTTGTTTACATTGTCATATTTTATTTCGGGTCGGATTTTTATTTCGGAGCAATATTTTTAGCCATGTTGGGCTGTTACCAGGCCGTGTGTGCATGCTTGAGTGACAGCTGTGTGCAGTAAGTTACTATTTTTAGCACTACCTCTCTTCATGGGGCGACAGGTTGACAATTTTAAAAGTCTACAGGATTTGGGCTAAATCATAGTGTTAATCCCAATCCAATATTTTAATCTCTTTGATTAATTTTGAACAATCTAAAATGAGCTATTGACAGTGGATGTGCAGTGGAATCGGACCTGTTGAATAGCCTATGTTCCATGTTGAATCAATGTTAAGTTCAACATGCTAAATCCAGCAAAGGCTAATCCTATTATAATTAAGTGTGCTATTAATAGCACACCCAAGGTATATTTACCCAACTCCTCCTAAGAGTAAGACTTGATAGGATATTAGCATAAATGTGAAGGTAAATCATGGCTCAGGCCATACCACATAAATGCAAATGAATTAGGGGTTCATTTATAGGATTTTGCATTTCATATCCAAAATCCATGAATAAACTTTACGTTTTCTGTATCAATTCTTAACTAGAGTTGCCGTCGTAGTTTCTGAAACAAATGGCGCGCGTGCGTCTGTTGAATTGCGTATTCAATTTCCGTTGTCAAGCGTTCGTCACACACTTTCGGGTTTACGCGCGTGCAGCTAGAATTTTGTTTCAGAATTAATGACGAACACTATATTTATATATAAAAAAAATTATCCTTAATTTGCACAATTTTTGTGTGTGTGTGTGTGTGTTTGTCATGGCCGCCAGGGGATGAATTTAGTGTTCTGCTACCACGTCCTTCAACATCAGTTTATTCTGTTGAGGCTGCCAGATTCATAGGGTGGTGGCACAATACAAACCTGGTATATTAATTTCCAGTAATTTCAGTTAAAGCAATAAAAGTATTTTTTTTAAAGAGCGTCCCCAATTTTTCAAGAATTTTGAGATTTTTACATGGTTGCATTGGTAACTGGCTCGTAAACTATACCTGTGAATGGTTAAGCTCGAAAATGTCTCTGTGTCGCAAGCGAAGGAATTTTGTAATTAGAATATCTGAGATCTCCGATAATAATTCAACGGCTGCTGGAAACGGCCTTCCAATATGAAATAGCGCCATGTACGTATCTACGCTCATCCATTAGTTGTTTTATTGGTTCAGGCAAGTCAAGTTAGAGGTCATTTTCTTGAGGTGGCACTATTTCATCATGGACGGACATAAACGTAGCATTTCCAGTTTTCCGTTAAGTACAATCTGGGATCCCAATTCTAATTACAAAATCGCTTATTTTATGATAAATGCGCATTTTTTAGCATTCTCCTTCGCAGGTGTAGTTTCCTAGACAATTACCAACATAACTGCAAAAATATCAAATTTTGAAAATTGGGGGCGCTCTTCAAAAAAATGTGCTGTTATTGCTTTAATTTTGTATCAAGAGTATATGGAGTGAGGAAAATTGTTGTTTTTATTGACCTGTGTCCACGGCAGCCGGCAATGTCCCACTGTGCATGCAGGGTGCAAAATAACCGAAGGCACCGAACATCATAGTGCATGAATTACACCAATATCACATTATCAGGTCACACACTGCTGCCATTTGAAAACACTGACATTTACTTTGGATTTCCAAGAAAAATCAAAGAAGTGTAGGATTTTTTGTCCGCTCTACATGTAAGTCTAGTAAAATGGTTCATTGTGTACCACCTGAAACCATTAAACAGAAAAAACTTAAATCCGGTCACATATTTTTGTTTTAAACCCAAACCATATTATTAAATCTGGATATCAAATTTCCACAGACAGCTACTAAAGTGTGTTGAAGAGACTCTATTCCCTATTTTAACAATGACAGTCATAACATAGGGTCCGGGAGAATCCACGATCGCGGAAAATAAAGTGTTATGCACAGATTTTGCCTTTCTGTGCGGAAATCCCGCATTTGCGTGGAAAACAGCGGATTTCTTATTTAACTACTAGAAAAAGTCATTAAACTCATTGTCTGACTGTTTTTTTAAAGGTGCAACAAGAGATTTGGAGACATCCATGTAAGGTGTCATATGTAGTGATTTCATATAGATTAGACACTCAAATGATTTCTTACCTTGTAGTTTGGTACAGTATTGTCTTAAAAGTGAGAACAAAGATGATTTTTATATGCTTATATTTCAATAGAAAACATAGCCTGAATTTCGTATTTGCTCCTATACAAAAATAGAAATTCACATTTTTGTACCAAAGAAACAGTTCTCAGCCTAATCCTTTACAGATGGCGATGTTTTTGATATAAAGGTCTACATCAGTGCCAAAATCAGAATTTTCACATTTTTTCGGGACACCTGTTATTTGAAATCTCTCGTTGCACCTTTAACGATCAAGTACAAGATTGGCAAGAATAATCCACTTTGTGATCATGTAATTATCACGGAAAGGAAGTCAAATCCCACCCCATGCAGCGATCGGGTCATGGTTGAACAGGTATCAATTGCTCTAATTGCTCTTTATTTACCTGGAGATGGACCACGTCTGGATACGTCATAAAAGATGAGATGAAAACTAAGGTGCACAGTGATGGCGAGTTTTAATTCATCCTTGAATGCATGCATGCATTCAATGGTACTTAAAGGTGCGTGTTCCGATCGTCTTGGGGACCCCACTGATTTACCCGGAAGTAGTATCGATTTTGATATTAGATGAAAGGCCGTATTTTTCTCATTGTCGTCCTGAAATTTGAGCCCTTAAATCCATTTAATTCCCAAGATATAAACAAAAAAACAGCGGTTTTAGTGGTTATCCATCAATATTAGCACAGTATTGAATAGGGCTTTGCAACATGCATTATTGCGTCTACATGTACCATCAAAACCGCAAGTTTGTTTCCCACGATACTTGATGGGGTGCATGTACAAGTGCCAGGCTCTCATATCAAGTAGAGAACACAATAGACATAAATCGGAACAAGCACTTTTATAAATGTATCCTATGTTGAATAAAATGTGTGATGGACTAGTGGAATCTTAATGATTTGCTAAGCTGGTCCAGGCCCTGTGTCACTGTCAAGATGCCCGGGTCAAGATGAGTTGAGCTAGCCGATTTGATTCACCGCGGCGTGTACATGTACACTGCACCACTGAGCTGATTGCGAACGACTCTGGGAATTTCCCCAAGACAGTTCTAAGCTTTATAAACGAATACTGATCTTTTTTTTACTTAATACAGCTCATGACCACACATAATTTATCACCCACGTGTAAGTTCTGATCGCAAATTTGCAAATACAATTCATAAATAATTAAATAATGGCAATAATTCATTGTTTGTATCCACCGGCCACGTGGCCATGCATCCAGGGCAGAGGTCTCCATGTTGCAAAGCCGGCCAGTGCAAAGCTAAGATGATGCAGCATGCTAAAAAGACATATTTTTGCAATTAAACCAACGGCGATTATTTTGGATTTTCACAATCTAGGTTTGCATTTTAAATTATTAAAAACAAAAATCACGGACTTAATACCGTGTTTCTTCGTGATTTACTTGCAATGTCAGCCCCCCCCCCCGCTTAAACATCAGTATGAATGGGACAGGGTTGCAAATTCCTCGGAAAAAATGTTTTTTTGTATAGCGTTGTAAAAAATGCTATACAAGCCAAAACTTTGTGTAGCAGTTACTTCAAAAATGGGTAAGCATTTGTCTATGCTAAAACAGGGGAATTTGCACACTGGATGGAAATGGTGTTTACTGCATATTTGGATTGACCTTTAATTTATGGGGGTGAGGTGTGCTTACTGTAAATACTCAATCGGGAGCGAACACAAAGGTATAAAACAAATTTGCCAGGACCGTGTCGCTGTGATGGTGGCACATGACATGCTTGCGGCATATTTGGATCAAAGTGTTTTAAAGGGCGCGCGGGATTATAGGTATTGATTTTGTGTATTTTTATCCACATGATCGATAGGAAGGAATTATTTACACTGTAAAATGGGAGATGGTTGGTTTACCTGGACCTTAGGTGTGCTAATACATGGATTCGGTACATTTCAGCGCGGATTGGCGCGGAAAATGCCGATTTTTCGGTGCGAGGAAAACACAGAAAGTGCGAAAATCAGGTTTCTAAAACGATGATTCTCCCAGACCCCATCATAACAGTAGCTCAGCGTGACCTTGTCTTATGCTGTGAATGTTGTCAAAGGTGAATTTTTAAGTGGGCTATTTTGTCATCGCAACACCCACCCGTTATTCATAAGGAAATCCCTAAATACCACAAAATAGCCTATCACAAACATTGGATGCCAACCCCCCAAATAGTCAAATACCACAAGGGGATATTTCATGGTCATGAGAGTTGTATATGGCAAACATATGGGAGGGTGTACTGGAGCTTGATTGCGAAACTCAATCTGGCAAATTGCATATAAGATTGAGACATGGCCTATGCGCAGAACGGCGGGTACGCGTTCAACTTATTTGCGACACTCTGTTTGTGTTTGGATTTCATTGGCAAATAGTTGGAGTTTTTACATAAGCATACCTGTGCCAATTGCAAGTTCTTGAGTGATGCTGCTTTAGAATTTATTGGTAGTCGATCCCATGTCGTCATTTTATAAATTTAAAAACTGTCTTGTGAATGTCTTCATGACTCCACAATGAGTTGTTGTTAAGATGGAAAAATGGCAAATACATTGATTACACATTTACACTGGTATGTTCTGTTCACAAACAGCCCATGTGGAACTACGCTGGCCCGTTGGGATCAGGGAAAATTTGTGTGACAGAGAATGCTTTACATTTCTCTCATATCAAGGTCAACACAGGTCAGGTCAACAGTGTTTTGTGCATTGCACAAGCCTCAAATAAGCCAGCGGCAACCAGGGGGCATTTTTGTTAAAAAGTTGTTCCCTTGTTCCCTGGGGAATACGGAAGGAACAAGGGGAATTTCCTGAGAACAGGGGCAATTTCAAAAAATCAAATACAATAGGCTACGCTTCTTTGATTTTACCTCCAAGTCCTGTTTATCATTACCCTTACCTTAATACAGTAAACAATTAACCACCTATACATTGGATACACATTTACTTTCCGTAAGTTTACTACCATTATCACATTCGGGCTTTAGATGGACCGTCCAGGGGCCCGCCTGAATATTTTTTGAAACAGCGGTTGCAGTCCTCTTAAGGGTAAAAATCCCGTATTCTGGTGACTTAAGACTCCTATCACTACATCCGGCGGACCTATTATTGGTCCCTGGCAAGTCACTAAAGCACCACCTGATCGGAGGCCTGAATGTTTCTATGAACCAGAACCCCTAACTACTCAGGTATCGGTCATAGTACTTTACAGGCAAGTGATCAGGCATGGTCACCATGGGCAGTGACCATTGGTCACTGTATCTGACTTTTGTTTGAATACCTTATAATTGTTATATGTAACACAATGCAAAGATTTGTGCTATGACATGATCTGACACTTGAAAATTGTCCCAATCATTAATGGTGGTTGTTTAAAGGCGTTTTCAAAAGGCTTTCGTTAGAGTTATAAGCTTTGAAATGTCCAGAGTCCTATTCTTTTTTACATAATGGACGTTAAAAACTTCTCCTTGTCCTTAATTACATGTTCTACATTTCAATTTTCATATATATTGTTGCAAATATAGCACTCATATAATTTACGAATTGCAATAGTTTCAAGTATTTTATAACTTTTAATACTATTTATGCATAGAAAAAAAAGTGTTATTACCTAAGTTAATGCATACTATTTTGAGCCAAACTTTTAATTGATTACACAGGCGCACACCTACACTGTGTGGAGTGGGTCCTGCCCACCCTTTTTACCAAGCACCCCTTTTACCAGCAGCCTCTGGTACCCCATCCTTTTACCAAATGGCACCCTTTTTACCAGCAGCCTCATCTTGTACCCCACCCTTTTTAACTCAGCACCCTTTTTATTCACACTCCTGTACCCCGCCCATAATAACCCAAACATTCCAAGCTTCTGCCATTTTGTCTCCACATACAATGCAGGGCTACAAGCGGCCCTATAATTGCCTATATTTCCGATATTTTTGACCCGCTCCCTATAAATCCCTCATAAAGTTCCAAAATCCCTATTTTCCCTATATTTTTTTCTCCAAGAATTAAGTTGATGTTTTTACTGTTTTTTTTCACAGAATTATCAAACTATTACCAGTAACTCAGAGTCCAAACTGATACAAGGGGCTCCTTACACACTACAAAATAGGATATCTCCAATCTTAGCGTCATGGTTGTTAGGTAAAAATCATCTTGCATCAAGCCAATTTTGGACTTTTCTGATTTTAATGACTTTGTTTGAGGCATAATGTTTGTTTGATATAAAATCAGAACATTTCTTTTGTCAGAAATCATAGACTTGCTTAAAATAATTAAAATCCACAGTAGTCAGAGTTGGTAAACTCAAACTACACAACAACAAATGAAGCAAGGTGACTGTTACCCTCCTTACCCATTTATAATGTCATCTTGGTAAATGATAAAGGCCTACTCCATTTTTAGGCATTTTGCTTACAATAGGTGTATCTTTTTTTCAAAAAATTTAGGGGCTCATGTACAAGCCCCAGATGATCTTGGCCTTTTAAACCAGTTTGAGGAAGTTTGGGGGAATGAAACTCTTGCACCAAGGACCTATTAGCTAACACCACATTTGGTATGCGATTCAGATCAGTGGAAATTGTATTGTGTTTTTCCACTCTTTACTCCCCTTGATTGATTAGAATACTCTCAACATCACTGCTTTGCAAACACGTTCACATCCTGCTTACTCATATACACATTGACTGATTAACTTAGTTTGTAAAAAAATCACTTGGCTTCAGATTAACAGTGTGTACACGAATTGATCTGAAGAACCCTATGTAACCTTTGACCTATTTGGTTTAAACTAATACAAATGTAATTCCTGGTGCAATAAGGTGCTAGGCACTATGATCCTCAAAATTTCTTTTAAAAAATCACCAGCCCAAACCTCATATGGGTTGTACACAGATTAACCTCTATGAGCCCTATATGTGAGGTTTAACCCCATTTTGTAAACCATCTGGCACATGCATTTCCTTAAATTACCACAAATTGCCTAAACGACCCACTGGCTAATGACTTGGGTGTACACAGATAAACGCTTTAATGACCCTGACCCTTTGCCCATTTTGAGAAAACATTCCATGTCACCTTATTGGGTAATGAACATAGGTGTACATGGGTTTAAGCACTGAAATTGACGGTTGTTACATAAATGTTAGTGTTGATAAGATAGAAGGAAAGAACGAGGCTAGTCCCACTCATAAAATACAGAACTCATTTGTGTTTGCCAGATGATAGCAGGGACGTACATGCACAATTTTCCACTGTGAAGTGTGAAGTTTCCAATAGATTCAAATAATAAATGAAAAAAAAAAACTTTTAAAAACTAATGAACTTTTTCGCAAAAACAACATACACACCTAGTACTCTTTGGATGTATTGGATTTTGGATCCAAGGTCAAATAAGGTCAAAACTTAATGCTTATCATATAATGATTTGCCTATGTATTCACATATTGACCTTCGAGCCGCCCTCTGCTTTGTTTTCTGTCAGCAAAATATTACAGTTACAGTCGTTCAATGACAGACCCACATCAAATCTGGTCATAAATTAACTTGCAGAACCTTTCTTGATCTAAATCGTTACAATATGCACTGGTAATAGCATTAGTCAAGGCATGCTTAATATAATGTTGGTTATTTATTTAATTTGAAACCAAAGTTAAAGAGCAGAAAAACGAAACTTCCCTGTGCAAAGTATAATGGGCTTCTGCCTGCCAGTTTTGCTCTCTTACACCAACAGGGGGTCGCCACAACATAAACAAATGTCACAAATCATCTGAAGAGTCTACTTAAAATACTTAGACTTCAGGAAACTCAGTGGATTCCTGCAAGTAGGAATGGGTTCACATTCATAAAGCCTTCTACTTATCCCCCATTTAATTAATTCCCCAACATGGAGTATCATGTATTCAATCCAGCCAGAGAGCTCAAATGTTGCACATATCTTTCTAATAATTAAAAAAGTGCTGCTGATAACAATGGAAAAGAGGCACCACGTTCAATACAATACATACAATTCCTATATTTTCCCTATAATTTGGTTGTTTATCCCTATATTTTCCCTATATTCTTGTTTTGTTTGCCCTATATTTAGCCCTATATTTTTTGCAAGGTCCACTTGTAGCCTGCATTGGATTCTTATTCAGAAAGAATTTTGTGAATTGTGATGCAAATGCACAAATCAACTCCAACTACAATGTCAGTGGTGGCCGTGTTCCATGAATGACAAAAGTATGAAAATTTAAAATACCTTCCTAGTTCACACTTTCACGGAGTTTGCATCATTAACACTGTGACTTAATTGTAACCCACCCTTTTTATGAAAACACCTTTTTACCATAAGTTGCAAACCCACCCGTTTGTCGAGTCGCCTGCCATGTACACCAACACCAACACACACCTATTCGATGGTGGTCTAATTCGCTACTCCAGAACAGCGCATTTGTTGTATTGGGACCGTGCCATAACTTTATAAATAAGGCTCAGACTGCCAGGCGTATTTTGTACCGAAATCAGAAAATATGGAAAAAAATGCTCGAAATGTGCACAGAAACTCTTCTGTGAAATGATATTCTTACCGTAAAAAGAAAGTTAAAAGTTTTCTATCTAAACGTAGCGTTTCCATTCAAATTCTACCCGCCGCGCGCGCGCCGCCCGTTCAAATTTTGACACCATTTGTGTCATTTTGTCTTGACCCGAAGCCGTGGGTCTACAAAAAGGCGTGCTAAGGTCAATAAGGTTGTCAATAATGTTAATACGTTCCCGATTGGTTAATTATATAATTATATTATTTATGTCCGTTGATGATGTCCGATAACATTTTGTTCAGCTGTTTTACTAACCATTGTAGGTACCGTATTTTAATGTTGTTGTAATCATTAAAGTGACACGTTTTTTACGAAATTTACTCCTTTCTAACACTGGCTAGCAAGCGTTTCATCTGCAAGTGTACTCGCAAATTCAGTTCTTTCCCCACCGGATTCAAACCGATTTACTCAATTATATGGTCAGATTTATAAGTACCCCGTCGATCCAGTACACCCTTGATGCCGTTCAAATCACTTGATGTTCTTCTCGTAAAAAGGTTTAATGAAAAATATTACTACTGGCATCTCAGCTTGAGACGGGGCCCGGAACGCGGAAGCCAAAAAATAACACCACTGGAATACTCAAGACAAGGTTGATACCATTATCAAGACGCAACTAATAAATAGCACAGACAATTTTTTATAAGTTTTTCCTGTTGAATTATTTCGCTCACGGCGCATTTTTACAATGTACATTTGCGCCTGGCTTCTAAAAAAAAAATTGTTTTTTCGCGGTTCCCAGGCGCATTGCGGCTTTACTGCGCAAATTTGCGCCCGTGCGCCCGTTATTTTGAGTCTTGCATATGCAGAATTGCAGAGACAAATTACTCTGTTGTATGTGTGTGTATCTGTGTGTGTGTGGTGTGTCTGTGGTCAAAATGTTAGCCTTTAATTTTAATATATTGCATGCCGTATGAGTTCCGTAAGGGCTACGATGAGTTTTTTGATTTTTTTAATTTTTCTTTTTTTGCCTAATGTACTTCATATAAACCAGAAGCCCTAACAAGGCTCTAGACCACAAATACCACACAATGTAATATTGTGGTATATTGTGGTAATATGATAGTAACAGAACCTGCAATATTTGTGGTAGTTTGTGGTATGTGATCTTATCATTGGCATATAAAGTGTGGCACATTCACATACATCCCGCACCCGACCCGCGCCGTGTAAGCCTATAACACCAAGGTTCCCCTGGGCCCACAATCTCTCTCGGCAGCCCTGTACATTGTGGCCTATGGTGCAGCTTGTTGTGTTTATTACTGTGGGTATATTGTGGTATATTATTGAGTTACTCCAATTTTTGGTATAGTTATGATTTATCTAACTACTAAGCATATACCACAATATACCACAATCAAATTTTGCAGTAGTTTGTGGTCTATGGAAGTGCAAGTATGATGAAAGTTGTGGTATATTGTGATCTGTGGTATGTCCTCACAATATACAGCCTGCAGTGTTAGGGATAGCAAATATTTAAGGCATTTTGTTATTTCGTTTGATCGAAGGTAACCATTTATGTCGGCCTTCGGAAATATTATTTTATTAAGTCCTTATGACATGACAAAAGGACTTATACATTTGAACACAAATGGAACATTTTAAATTTGGTCCCTGTACAAACTTTTCCCCCTTATTCCTCTATTACCTCTTGGGGAAACCTGGGGACTTTTGGATAAGTTGCTTCACACAACATTAGGCAACTCCTGAAAAATTCAAGCATGCTTATTTATTTCCAGGGTTCCGGGTGTTTTTCTATTTATCTTTAACTATATCAGTGGAGATTATGTCACGCCAGTAACGCAATCAGGACTAGAGCTTGGAGTTACCGTTTAATTTCCTATCCATTTACACAATGGGTATTTTTGTTCCTCTTCCACGTTAAACTGTCATAATGACTGCCGAATTGGCGCTTCCACGTAAATGCAATTCTAGCACCATAAATCGTCCGTAATCAGGTTACCCGGCTTTGCATTCGATCATATTATCATCTGGAACCATAAAATGTGGAAATTGTCTGCACATGTACATAAACATGCAGACTAAACTTCTTTGGCCTTTCCTTTGTACATGTGGTGAGTTTCGGTTGGTTAGTGTTGATCGTCACCTTGTACCAATGCGCCTGGGTGCGATTCCTAGTTGAGCCAGTGTCATATGTGAAATAGAGCCCTGCGGGGCAAGATTTTTTTCACCCCGACCCCGGACTACCCCGGTGTATCCGTCCCCGCCCCCGACCCGACCCGATAATTTAAGGGCAAACCCGCCCGACCCAGACCGGCTAGCTTTAATGGACCGGACCGCCTCTTTTTATAGACCAGACCGGATGCTCACGTCATTCCCCGGTAGAACGAGTCCATGTGAACTATGAAGTTTTCAGATTTGTCTTGGTGTTACCCGTCGCTACTTGGTATTACGTTAATAGTTCGTGTCCGATGTAAGGGAAACTGGTTCCCGTGGGCCTTTCGTGTTTATTTTCTAATTTGCATTGGATTCCAATATACAGTAGCCACTTATCAAAAAATAATGGTGCCAATTTTTATGAGCATTTATAATATATTATAATATTGCAAATTAACATGACGTAATTAAAAAAATCGTAGAAAACGCTCAAGTACCTGAAGGTTTCACTGAAAAGTCGAATAATTACTTGCCATTACAGACTCTTATCTGGAGTTTTCACCTTGATAACGTCTTCCAATTGAAAAGGCGCCAAAACGGGCGCATTTGAAGATAAAACCTTAAAATTATCATATTACAATGTAATATATTTGTTATACCATCCAAAATTTGTATATTAAAGGAAGATATTTCCTTGACCATTAGACACTCGTGTCTGTCTTTTCCGTTTTGATAACAATGGGAAAATCCCAGATGGTGACCAATACGGTCTGTCGTTTTCAGAACTTTTCCCAAAGCTACAAATTACCATTATGTTGTATTATATCATCCAGAAAGTATTGGAAAAGTATAAATTGGGGGTATGAGACACGTTTTAATCACCAGATATTCATTTAATATTACTGTATTTGTTATCAGTTCTTAATTTCAAGATGTTGGTCAAGGGAAAACAGGTACATGGCATTGGGTAGGTTTAACGCACTTAAAACGGAAGGAAATATGCCATATTTTGTTCACCCCCTTAAGATGTTTAACAAACCAAAATTATACTAGACATGAGTTTTTAATTGTCAAGGTTTATTGTTTCATATTAAAATTCGTAATTTTATGGATAATTCTGGAATATATAACTAAAATAGATCCAGATGGTAAATTGTACTTAACGAAATTTGAAGACGTTCCATATTGGCTGCCATCTTGATTAAGGCAAGAGTGATATAAATATATGGATGACATAGTTGTGGAATTTATTCACCAAATTTTGCCATTTTGATGGAACTTTTGGAGACATTTTAGTGACCATCTTGGATCTGAAGCAAGCTAATTCTTGATAAGTTTCTATACTCGGGAAAATAGTGTGTTTTTCCTCATTTAATGATTATTTGGGCCCTATATGCGAATTTTAATTTTTCATTTTTGGACGCCATCTTGAGTATTGCTGGAATGCTGATGTTTTCATGTTGTTAAAATTTTCAATGCGTGAAAGAATTGATAAAAGGAAAGCAAACGGTGATTTGATTGTGTACTGGATATTTATGTGAACTATGAACTCATACTTAATTGCCATGTAAAATGGGAAAACACAATCGAAAAAATTGGCACCATAATTTTTTTGTTCAATATATATTTAATTAAAGTTCGCAGAGACGGAAAAATAAAAATTCAAAGCCCACGGGAACACACTTGGCCACCGACTATATGTGCAAAAATTGATTACGTAACTGCGCCAATGTCATTCTTGGTCAAGTTGACCTTTTCCGAAATCCGAAGTTATAATAATTGACAAAAATCTTGTTGTAAATGTTAGGACTATATCAGTGAATGGAAATGTTGATGTGGGACGGATGACCTTAATGTTTTTAACAGTGAAATTAAACAAGCTGCAGTTTGGTCGTGAAGGGAGCACTATAGTATCATAGACGTATATGAAGTATACAAAATTACAAGTCCCAATTGGTTAGTTTTTTGCAGAAAACCCTAGACATGGGCCCATTGTTCAAGTTAAAATCCCTAGATATGGGTCATGTTTTATCTTTTAAAATAAAGGCAAGGTTTCAAATTCTAATCAGAACAGATCAGATGCGACTTTTGTCCGACTCAAGGAATTCGCTGTTGCTATTAAGTTGGCATCTCCTACCCCCTGGTTCCGACGTTTTGCATGGTTCCGCTCGTTTTCTTCTCAATATTACAGGGAATTACAGTTTCAAGAACCAGCGAAAACATCTTCAGCCGATATGGGGAAGCGCATGATCTGTGTAGAGATCAGTGGCGGAGCGCAGCAGGTTGCTTGTAATGATATATGATAATAAGTTTTCAAGATAATGAAAATGGCAAAACTGCGGGATCTAGTGTATGAACGAAGCCACTTTGATTTTAACTTGAAAAGGTTTAGAAATCCTTACTGAAGTCATTAAATTTACGCAGATTCTTAAGTATGCTGTCCTGTGCATGTAGTGTAAGAGATTTCAGACAACCATTTTTGAGAAATGGGGCGGAGCACTCCCATGCAATTACTGCATACACTTAAGGCCGAACCGTAGCCGGGAAAAATGCGACGGTGATGCTTGCAGAATTAGATGAAACCAAGACAATCCCAGATATACATTTTCATATATGTTGCTCTGATCTTTTAACAGCTTAAAATTATTTCCCCGGACCGAATGCCACATAGCCCCGACCCTACCCGACCCGTCCAAATGATCCCCGGACCGGACCGTGAATAATGTGCTAAAATGCACCCCGACCCGGTTTCGGTCCGGTCCGGTCCGGGTCGGTCCGGTCCGGGGAATTTCGGGGATTCGGGGTGCCCCGCAGGGCTCTAATGTGAAAGGCATGTTATGTTATAACTTATTAGCAAACCTGACCTGGGACTGAGTTGAGAATGTGACTGCCATGCCTTTCCCCCAACCACAAAATGTTGACTTGTTGACCCTTGAATATCACATGCAGCCAGTACATCACTGGCTTATTCCCACACGTTCACTTTACCTTCCCCTTCCCCATTCTTATTATCATCATGATACCATGAATTAAATGTAGTAGGCAGATTTCTCAGCTCAATATTCAAGGTTACTGGTGAAACGTGCTGGGCCGGTTTTAAACTTGTACATATCTTGGATTAGGTGTGGGTACGATGCAGAAATGTAGGCACAAATTTGCTGTTGTGAATTGCAAAGTGGACTTGCTAGTCTCCATCTCATACCAAAACCAAGCTTGATTACTGTAAAAATGGAAATATTCGCGCTACATTAATGTTCGCGCTGTTTGCGCACTTTTGAGTAATTGTGAAATTAAAAACACGCAAAAATGGCCATTTTGCCTGTAACTTGGACTAAGTAAAGAGCTCTGAAAAAGAGCAAATTTAAAAACAAGTGACAATGCTAAAAATTGCAGACGTGTGTAAAATTACACGCACAAAAATTACCACTTTTACAATATGAACAGAAAGGTGTGGGAACTGGCTAAATGCTCTAAATATTGTAGGTAACAATGATACATAATTCGGAAGTGAGTCAACTAAATATGTAATTGTAGTTGGATTTTGTTTCCTGAAAAATATATAGTCCCCCTTCCTTAGCATAAAATCAGTCCGTCTTAAAATTACAGTTAGAATTCTTTGTCGGCTATGCATGTTACATTTTGGGTGAAAAAGAATATGTGGGCCACTCCATACACAAATCTTGACCTCACTGGTATCCTAAAACCACTATGTTGACACATCAATTGTTGCTCTCCAGATCCTATCACAAAATACCATCCTGTTGACAGCACTTGTTGTCCTTAAAATAGACTGAGCACAAAGCCACAAATCCCAAGGTATGGCCAGAATAACATGATCATCACATGCCCACATGTATACAATTGGGCCGCAAGTGTGAGATTTTGACCACCACTCAGGCTCCTGGAGGCATAGGGTGGTGGAAACCGTTCCAGAGTGGAGCTATTCATTATATGAGTGCAAGGATTAGAATTGCATATCTGGCACACCATCCTCGCTGGTCTTGTGGTGAGGTAGCTGACCTCATGATACAGTGATCTCGGGTTCGAATCTCTCTACTGCCTCTTTTAAAATATATAAATTTGTCTTTATTTTTTCAGTTAGAGGGAAAAATTTTAAGTCCCAAAAAAGATAAGAAAAAATAATAGTGGCCTTTGAGTTTAGTGGGGAGACCTGCTCCTGGAGCCTGGTGGTGGTCCAAAACCGGCCGCACAAATCTATTTTTCTAGCTTGCCCGATCGCCCAAAACATCAATAGAGAAAACTGCTTGCCAAATAACAGTGAATACCAGGCCCCGAAAATTCCGCGATTCTCAGCGGAATGAGCTCCGTACAGACAGCAAGCCGGCTGGTCTGAACTGCTGTTCCGCGGGAAAAACACTGATGATTAAAAAACGGTCTGGGAAATTCCCAAGCCATCAACCTTCAACTATACTTATCTTTCATGCTTTTCAGCTCATGACCACAGGTAATCACCTCACCCACGTGTAATTTCTTCTCACAAATTTGCAATACCGTTAAGATTCTATGATAATTCTAAACTGAGTTCTAATCATTTTTTTGTGTCCAAAACATGATTACGCACATGGGCCATGCAGCCGGGGTTCACCTCGGCCATTTTGTAATTTTTTTGTCAAGCTAAAATGATGTATTATTAGCCCTAAAAAAATACATGATGTATATTTAGATTTCAAGTCTATGTTATTCGTTTCTGAAATGATTTTTTAAAAATAATTTCAGATTTATTACCGTTTTTTATTTTTGTTACTTACACATTTAACTATGAAGGAAGCATGTTCCACGTAGTTGTTTGGTTGGATCCATTTAATACATAGGGTGAGGTCATTGCTTTATTGTAAATACTGAATTAGGAAAGAATTTTCAGCGCTTTTTTTTGCGTCGGAAAATACCAATTTATCAGTGCAAGAATCGGCGCGTGAAAAGCTGGTTTTCTAAACGCCGCTCACCCGGACCATTAGGAATCATTTGGAGGTTAATAATTTCATTTATGTTGGAAGCTTGTCCGGCGGAAATCGTATTCTGCTTCCCGGGAAATTACATTTTTCCACCCTGTTTAATTTGCAATAATAATATTTGGCGAGCACAAGATCGTTGACCTGGGACCAGCTGGACTGGGAAAGCAATATCGATCGACTCACCTTGATGTTAAGCTTTGTGGAAATGGTGCGAGTGGATGCATTCCAAGCTGGTCTGTCGACGTTGTGTTAAGATTAATACTTTATTTTTGTTGTTCCTTTTATTCATGAAACGGTAAAGTAAAACTTGTAACGGAATATTGTCCTAGTAATTATTTTTTCTGAATTAATATAGTACTGATGGAGTAAGTCAGTACCATAAACTTTAGCCTGATATTTGGCCCGGGATTTGTACTGCCGAACTGGCACGACTACCCAAAAGTTTTACTTGCCCGAAAAAATTTCTACTAGTCCCGGGCTATCGGACAGGCGATTTGGTCGCGTCCGTCAAACACTCCGTGCGATTGGGCCCTAACTTTTTCTTGGAGCCTTGTTACCATCAGATCATTAATTGCACTAGGCCTGTGCTGCATGTACCATAACAATGTGTATGATATACTTTTATTAACCACCGCTGTATAGTATGGACTAACATGTTTGTGTTACATGTAAGGATGTGGTACTTGACAAATTGAATAGCTATTGAGGTTATGTGTTAGCTTGAATGTCTTTTGAGCAGTTGCATTGGGGGGGGGTTCAGTTAAAGACACTATTCTAAGCAGTGTCTGATCAAATTTGCGGAACAGCCTGAAAGTCGGTGGAATTTTCCTTAAGTTTTTTTTTTGCAACTTGATAAACTTAAAGCAGAAAAGGAAGAACATCCATGTTCAAAGACTAGATCCTCCATTCAGTTAAGACAGCGTTCAGCTTTGACTTACATTTAGCGGACACGGGAGTGAAAATATTTGGGGTGAAAAACATGCAAAATTTTGATTACCTTAAAATTTTTAGAGTAAATAATCATATATTTTTCAGATTTTGGCACTTTCAAACCCCATTTGCACTGATTTTGAGAAAAATTCATGTGTTTTTTTTGGCCAATTTTTATCCAAACATTGCTGTTTTCGGGTGACAAAAATTTTTGACTTGCTAATTGCCTGTGATTGTATGAACATGAAAACTATCTATTAGTGACTATTCTTTATGGGCTCATCATATGACAAGGGGTACATTTTGTTGTAATAGTCAAATCATTAAATGGGATCATCTATTTCTTTATTTTTGTACCAGGTGGTTAGAAAGTCGGCGGTCAAGGTGACAATTGATTTGGGAAAAAATGCATTTTTCGCCCAATTTTGTGATTGAAAAAGCCATAACTCCCATGGTATGAGCTAGGGTGATCTTCTTGTTGTCTTTTTGTTCAGTATTTTTAAATCTAATAGTGATATAAAACGTGACTAAGTTGAATGTACTTAAAACAGATAAAGTAGTAATATGTTACCCCTACCCCTACATTTTCGGAGGGCGTGAAGAAAAATAAACAATTAACTTTCTATAGCCCAGACCTCCCTCTAGAGCAAGTTTAAATTTTTGTTTTAGCCCTAGAGTCCAGTTTTGAAGGCTTTTTTGTGCGACCGATTTTTTGCTCAAATTTGAGGACTTAGGGCAGAAATATGCCTGTTTTACAGTGCTATGGGAAAAATTTCAAGTTACTAATTATGGATTTTTGTCCTCCGCCGAACGAGTTCGGGAGGGGATGGGACTATAAAATGGGCTTCCGTCCGTATGTCCGTGTTTCCGTATTTATGTCCGTATGTCTGTAGTCCGACAAATGGTAACCTGGAACATTTGGGCTATATCTTTTTCTGGATAGCTAGAGTAGCCAACTTGGGTATATTGTAGGAGGAGAAAACCCCACCCCCTACTACTATGTAATTCATTCCCCCAGGGTCCTCCCCTGGTCGGCATGGGGTGGGGGAAAAATGTAAAAGGGGAAAAAAGGTCAATATTTCAAAAATGTCACTTGGCCATATTGTGTAAGATTTATCTGAAGTTCTTTAAGGGCTACGATGATGTAACTTGGCACGGAAAGAGCGATTTGATGAGTTTCTCTCGACCTGATTAGATTTTGGCGTAAAATATTCTAATTACGTTCTAATTTGCATAATATAAGAACCTTTTCAAGCAATGCTTTCTACAAGTTCTGTTTTGAGTTCTCTAGCGTATAGATGATGTAATTTGGTGGAGGAAGTGGTTAAGAGTTCTCTACCTTCTTGGATGTTGGGCGTATTTTGGGCCAAATTACGTATGCAACTGAGCTATTAATATGCGAAAATTGGCATGATTGTTCTATTTCTGAACGGTGCCAATTGGGATACACAAAATATTCCTTCACTGCATGAAAGCAATCATTGTGTCAATCTTCTTTGCTATTTGAAAGCGTGTGATAAATGCGATCAGTAAGCAAATAAGCTATTAATATTCATATTGCTGTATCGCTAAAACAGTCAAATCGGATATATACAAATTTCCTTCGCTATATGAAAATACCGTCTCTGCTACATCTTTGTGTGAACATAATTGGGTCTAATTGCTTGTGGACCAATTAAAGGGTAATTTCTTGATGCAATTGATCTAATTAATATGCATCAATTGCTTGTATCCTGAAACATCATTGGAATTTGCAAGAGGAGGGGTGGGGGGGGTGTGACGGAGAGGGGTTGTTGTGGTGTCGTTGAGGGGACGGGTGTGTGTCCTGGAGGGGGGACGGTGGGGTGGTTCGGGGAGGGGGACGGTGGGGTGGTTGTCGGGGAGGGGGACGGGTGGGGTGTTGGGGAGGGGCGAACGGGGTTGGGGGTTGTTGGGGGAGGGGGACGGGTGGGGTGTTGGTGAGGGGGACGGGACACTGGGGTTCATATTGTAGACATACATTGTAGTTTGCATTTATTGCATGTTTAGTGATCCGCGACAGTTCGGCGGGGACAATTTAAACGCATCGCGTAAGTCCCGAGTTCGCCTTGTTTATTTCAGAATTCCTTTCTACAAAAAATGTCATCATCACCCTAGAAAATGGTATTTTAAGGTAGGATAAAATCTTTACCTCTAATTTCCACCATTCTGTCAACCAAACGCAGTCAAAGCTTGAACGCTGTCCTTTAGAAAGGGTTTGATTTGTTTGACGTAGTGATCTACTCGATAAATTTTCCAGAATTTACATATTAAACAAACGGTGCTGATTAAGAATCTGACAATAAAAACTGGGGTCCCGACCGTTTGTTTTTGAGCTATAGTCGAAACAAAAAAGGTATGTTGTCACTTTTTAAACCACACAAGTCTATGGGAAAAATTTGGATCACCTACAAAATAAAAACTTCTCGATAAAATTTTGTAATTTCTAAATATGTTGAGGTCCCGATGTCATTCAAAATTTTGAAATAAAAATGGGGGTCACCGACTTACTTTTTCCATTAAATGCCTAAAACAACTCAAATTTTAGTCTTTTTAACAATTTTGGCACCTCGTTGGGCCACAAGAAAAGTTCGCAGCACATTCGGTACGCAGCAAAGCAGTGAACGCGTGCGTAGAGGATGTGCGCCTGAAAGCGGGCGTAAGGACTCACGATTGACTTGATTTGTTTTTGTTTTAATTCTTCGCGGAAATAAACGCAAACAAAATGCACAGAGATCCATGGTGGTGGGCGTAGAACTTATGCACCTCAAAATGCAAAGTCTTTCTTTTGGTGCCGACAGTGGGTGCTAAATTGAATGCTCATGCTCAAAACAGCTTGCATGTAAACAGATCACACGTCAAACCCCTTAGTGTTGTAGTAAGTGTCCGTACAGACAGTAATGACTATAACATCCAATTTTTTCCTTATTAGATGGCTTTTGGTTTTATAACTTGTGGGGTATGTTAGGATACCTACCTATACTTGTTACAGACATGCAGAAATGTGATTTTTGATGATTTTTGCAATTACAGATTTAGCAAATCACTGATAGTGCCTTTAACCAAATTTATCATTTCTTATAAACAGCTAAAAATTAATAGACACAATTAGTATAGGAAAAGAATTACGATGCAAATCTGTTTGCATTAAGATTGCCAATGCTAATTAATTAGCATTGGTGACAATGAATTCTCATTAGGTTACAAAAGCTATAGCCTCAAAAGGCTCATATCATGCTGCAAATAAGCATGATGGTTGCTAGAGCCTTGAAAGGATTATATCATACTGCAAAATACTGGTTTGTGTTGACTGAATTATTAACCTGTTAACCAGATTTTCCAGAGTACCACTTTTGCCAAATTTTGCAGACACTGAAACTCCAAATGCCCACATGATTTTCAGCCTATCAATAGATAGGCTTTTCCCATCAAGTAGAAGATTTTCTGTCAAGGGCAGCCACTAAAATCGAAACTAGTCTTTTGTATCTTGTTCAATTCTTGTGAAAATTGCCGTTATGCAAGTATTGAAATTGCTGGTGCTTTCTATGTTACAAATTTTTGAAATTTTGAGTTCAAATTGGTTTTTTGGGGTACTTTTTGTATTTTTGCCGATTTCCAAGGTGACAATTAGTAGGCATTTTTTTGCATGCAGCATCACTTGTCCTAGCTGTTATATGTTAATAATGCTAGCCTTGATACATTTGCGGTCTAATGTTTGACCTTAGTTGTGTTTGTCAGTGTGCTGGCATGTTTAGCTAGGGTCAACAGACTTACCAAGGACACATCCCATGTCTGTTTGGTGTAACACACTCAGTACCTCTGGCCAGTTGTACATTTTGCAGTATGCTAGTACTAGTAGTTTAAGATGATATGTTATAGCATTAATATAATGTAACATTTCTGTACATGAGTAATTTAAAAATTTTTTTATAGTTCCTCAGAATGTAAACTTGTGTATTTTCTATAATAAGCCCAGTGCATGCACCCTATCAATAGAATTTGACACTAAGTGACTGCTCATACTATAATATCCTCTACCCTTGTAAAAATCCAATTATTTCTTTCTCAATTTAAAATAAATGTCTGGAATTTCCCTGTGTGTATGTGTCTGTCCGTGTATGTGTCTGTCCGTGTATGCGTGTCCATATCTATGCCTGTCTGTGCTCGTCTCTTTGGCTGTCATCATGTGTGTATGTGTGTGCCTACAAGTGTGTGTGTGTGTTGTAAACAAATGTCAAAAATAAGAATTAACAATTGAACAAATGTTTGCTCAGAGCAAGCCCAAGAAACCAATTTGTATGTGTATGCATGCATGTGTGTATGTACGTATGTATGTAAGTATGAATGTATGTGTGTGTATGCATGTTTGCGTGTGTGCATGTATGCATGTATTGCATGCATGCATACATATTAGCTAATTTAGCGGGTACCCAATTTAGCTAATTAACTAATTAGTGGACTTTGAAAAGTGATCCTTTGTCCTCACACTTTAGCTTTTGTTAACAGAATAAACCTATATAATTATAGCAAGAGTGAATACTTAGGTTAATAGTTTTTAGACATATTTATTTATAGTGTTTAAAACAGATAAATGTTTGTCTTTATGTCTGTCCGGTCATTTTGGTTAAAATGTTGCAATTTGTTTCTCTCCTGCCCAAGCTCTTGAGCCAATTTCAACCAAATTAGGTCAGAAGAACCCTTGGTCCAAGATTCATATAGGGTGTTCACAGATGGTGCCAATTAACACTTAAGTGTATGGGGGGGTCCACGTGGACCCAACATTTTGTTTTTTGTGTGCCATTTTTTAATGGTCAATCATTTTTGCCCAAATTTGTATGCAATTGCCTAAATATCAGTTGCGCATATTTTTTTTTGGATGATATATGATACCCAGATCACACAAGGTCAGTTCATGTCAATTTATGTACAATTACAACCCACTGAACTGTGTCTTTGGTGGATGAGCATATTGCAACTCATAGTGAGATTGGGTCAAAGCTCATGTGTGCCAATTAAAGGGGCATTTTGGCAGTTTTTGTAAACTTATATAATTTGTTTCTCTTCTGCCTAAACAATTGAGCCGATTGCAGCCTAGCTTGGGCAGAAAAGCCACTGACTCATGGGGTGTGTTCAGAGAATGACACCCATTGACCCTTATATGACCTTTTAACCCCATCATACAATGTTACATATTTTGTGATCACAAAGAGGGGCAAGACTTGTGGTTTGAGAACCACCGTGTTCTTAATTACCAAAATTTTTTATACCAAGTTAATTTGTTTTATCATAGTAGTTCCCATTGTATGTAAAGTAAGGTTGTTCCAAAAACATTGTCCTCTTTGAATATCATCACTTGATAGGCTTCAGCATCATTGATGCTCTGGTTCAATTTGTGTTGACATGCCAAGTAATAAAGAGACCACTTCCCATGATATTTAGAATGGTCATCATTGGACACGATTACCCACACTACTGTATCGGCTGATATTTTTGCTGTGGTTTTTTAATTTTAGTGAATTTTGCAAATCAACATTGCGAATATAAAGACATCCAAAAATGTATCAAAATCAAGTTAAATTCCATTTATTTTCCCTCTCCTTTAACCAATGAGGTCTTGAGTTTGATTGCCGGTAGGGCTTGTTCTTGGCAGCTCTAAGCAATAACAGCACTTTTTTTTTGAAGAGCGGCCTAATTTCCCAAATATTTTGAGATTTCTGCATTGGTAATTGGCTAGTAAACTATACCTGTGAATGGTAGAGCTCAAAATTCTGTGTCGCAAGAGAAGAAAATTTTGTAATTAGAATAATTAATATCAGAGATCTCCGATAATAATTCCACGGCTGCTGGAAACGTCCTTCCCAATATATCAGATCTGCAAACTCAGTCAATCACTTTAAGTGTCTCCTGAAAACGCATCTTTTTAAAAATGCTTTTGCTGATTTTTAATTTGTCATGCTTGTATAACATTTGACTAAAATTTTGAATCCTTATTTGGCTTTTTGAGCATCTGTATGTTTTTAAACAAAATGTGGCTGTATTTGAGAGTGTTTTTGGCCTTTTTAACAGTTTAAGTGTGATATATGAGCGTATATTTTGTAAAATGCTGCTCTTCGTGTTTTAATGATTATCTGGTTAAATGGTTAACTATTATGTATTGTGAAATTTACTGTTTTTATAATATTGTAAAGCGCATTGAGATTTTATATGTAATGGGCTATATAAGAAATAAATATTATTATTATTATTATTATATAAAATAGCCGGGAAATTGCGCCATATACGTGTCTACGCTCTTCCATTAGTTGTTCCGTAGGTTAAATTAGAGGTCATTTTTGTGAGGTGCCACTATTTCATCGTGAACGGACATAGAATTAGCGTTTCCAGCTCCGCCGTTAAATTATAATCGGGATCCCAATTTAATACACAATCGTTTCTTTTGTGATACATTTTTGTGCATTATCGCATTATCATTCGCAGGTATAGTTTACCAGACAATTACACAACTAAGCAAAAATCTCCAATTTTGAAAATTGGGGGTGCTCTTCAAAAATGTTCCATTACCCCTAACAAGGCTCTATACCACAAAAAAGCACACAAGGTAATATTGTGGTATATTGTGGTATATGATAGTTACAGAACCTGCAATATTTTGTGGTAGTTTGTGGTATGTGATCTTATCATTGACATATAAAGTGTGGTACATTCATGTACATCCCGCACCCGACCCGCGCCCATGTAAGCCTATAACACCAAGGTTCCCCTGGGCCCGCAACTTCTCTTGGCAGCCCTGTACATTGTGGCCTATGGTGCAGCTTTTTGTTTATTACTGTGGTAATTTGCGATATTGATGAGTACTCCAAATTGGTATAGTTATGATTTATCTAACTACTAAGCATACACCACAATATACCACAATCAAATTTTGTGGTAGTTTGTGGTCTATGGAAGTGCAAGTATGATGAAAGTTGTGGTATATTGTGATCTGTAGTACGTCCTCACAATATACAGCCTGCAGTGTTAGGGTTATTGCTTTTTAATGTAAATGTGGTTTCTTGACCCATACTCGTCCTCAAAGGCTTTTTTTTCTGGATACCCCAGATTCCACTGCATTTAAAATTGAGCTGCTTCCAGGATAAAGCTGTTCTGTATTATGGTTTCTCTGATATGCTTATGGCTGCTGGTATGTGAAAATAATAGTGTATACAGTACTTTTGTGTTTTTTGCAGGGATGTGGGGGGAGGGGGCTAGATTTAGAAACACGAGTACAAATATAAGATAATAGGGACTATCTCACGAGGTGCCAGATGTGTATTAATGTGGATCAATGTGCTACTTCCGTATTAGTGTGTACATGGGGCAAATTTGTGTTATTGCACAGCGTGGGGAGTGCAGAAAAGGAAGGTGCACCTAGTGCAGTTTCTACCACATCTTGCAATGCCATGCTGAAATTGCCCTTTCGTTATGCGCTGCATATGTGCACTTACACGATAGGTTTGTTTTATAAATGTTGTGATACTCATACTCTAACAGCGTGAAAATGTGCGTCGTGTAGCTAGAGAGTCCATTTCACGTCCACACAGACCTGTACCACATTGATGTGGATCATATCTGGTGCCTTGTGTAGAGAGCCCCAATATTACATGTATATCCCTGATGAATTCAATCTCTTAAAGGTCCATGGTCTGATCGCTAATAGCCTGATCCCCAGGGACCCCAGATTTTACCAGAAGTGGTCAAAATTTTGGTATCAGAAGAGAACTACTATTTTTCTCATTTACCCTGTGAAATCTTAGGGCTAATGGATGTCTGGTTTGGATTTATATGCCCCATTTTGGTCGACCAATATTGAACACAGTACTCAATGGGGATTACAAATTCACGTTTTTAGCTCTCACTTCAAAACGGGTTGAAATATCGGCGCAAAACTTTACAGATGGGGTTTTGGGGTGAAGGCCATTCTATCAAGATGAAAAATTTATAGACTTAAATTGGGCCATCTGCCTTTAACATGCATATGCATGCATGTCCACACATACATTTTTTACACGCGCACACACACACTCGTATACACTTACTAAGCAATAATATCATTGACGGAACTGTGTAATCCGTGATCACCTTGAAGTAAGTTTGATGTGCATTTGAAATACAAGATTACAATACAATAGATCAAGAATTGATTAAGATTCTGCTCAAACTTGACCCAAGGTTAGAGTTGTGGTCACAAATGCGTGACTCAATATGCCCTTGCACAATTTCTATAAATAACATCATCAATCTTATGTCTTTTGTTTTAGATTCTAATTTAAATATAGTCCACAAATTGTATTATTCCAACAATTGAGCCAAAAACCTCAATTTATGACATATCAAGGTCCAGTAATTGGCTACGGACCAATGATTAAGTAAGGGCTTATGATGCAAAATTGTCATTTACAATAATGGTGCACTCGTACATGTAGGCCTATATGTTGTTAGAACCAGACAGGACCCAGACACAGAGGGAGGGGTACAGTTACTTTGTCTATTGTTGTTTTAAAGCAATATAATTTTTAGAAAAGTTGTTTGGAACATAACCAAACAAACAAACAAAGAATCAAAAAAGAAACCAACCAAACAAACAAACTAAATATAAACACAAACAACACAATTGGATTAAAATAATATTGAGACATTCACGTAGGTTTACCGGTAGTTTCCAGGCGCCAGTTGTATCTCGACGCCATTTGTATCCCACCGTGCTCTACTTTACCAAAGTACTTTTGGGTTCTTCCCGAATGTCAAGTGTATGTTGGACCTTCCAAATTTGGCAGATGTGTGAAGGTAGTAAAACAGGGGAAAAAAGAAATCGCTTTGCATTGCCACTGTGATGCTTTCCCCTGCTGCGAATTGCTGGTGAGATGTCTTCTCCTCAGGAGATCCATTGTGATTGCTGCCTATTGCTGGTGGGACTTTAACACTATTTATTTCTGCCGTTTTTTCGCTGGAGTGAAAATGGCCCACCGGCAACCCGAAGCACAATTGCACCTAATTACCAGTGGGACTTCAAGAGATACTTTCGTAGTGCCTTCCATTGCCGGTCAGATGTGTTGTTGGGGGTGACCCCTGAAGTGTTAGGGTTAATCATTAAATTCAAATAGAATCATTTGATATAAAACACAAGCCCTTGGTTAACTGTAACAAATCTGAGAGGCACTCATTAGCAATCATGGATAATTTTTGGCCTATTCTTTCACCCTTTGCACAGTTCGCCATTTATTGGTAGAGCCTCAACTCGAACTGGCACTGGAAAAAATGAGGATGTTATATAACAGTGCAGGGTCATTGGTTTTGTTTAGAAAGAATCAAATCTTGTAAATGAATGCTCCCATTCAAATTGCTGCCAGTTCAAGAATCTCCTCGCCAATGGCGAAACCGTGCAAAGAGCGAATACGAACCTTTCCAGGCATTAGTGAAAAAGAAAATATCCTGAGTGGCTTCTCTTGGTTGTAAGAACTCTGAACTCTCTAGCCTAGGTTCATTTAGATTTCCTTAACATGCCTGTGGTGCATACCATGCATTTATAGGTGGTGCATGTTTCACTTGTAATGCTTTTTCGTGCATCTGGAGCAGTTTGACTCAGGGAGACATAAGTAGTTATAATGCTAACAGATAGATGACTGAGAGGCAAGGATAGGCATGGTTGCCTTTGCATCCTACTGGGTATTTAGTGATTTTATTTTTTGCCTATGAGTGTCTACTTGCAGCATCCAGATGTCTCTGTGCAAATTCTCTCTCTTTGAGCAGCAAGTTACGACCAGGGTTTGAAAAAATGTAAATTTCCTGGGAAGATAGTCGCATTTCTCACAGATTTTCCACTATATCTTGTGTATAAATTTTCCTCCAAATGGCAAAGCTTCCCTCCAAATGGCCACTTTCCTGGGAAGGAGCTTCCCAAATTCCCCACTTTTTCGAGCCATGGTTACGACATAAACGGAAAGACCACTGTACGTTCAGAAATTTCACTACACGTTTACGCTTCAGCAAAAACAACTAACTTATTTTTAAGTATTATTTTAATTACTGAAGTCAAATTTCCACAAAAGTGATCTGCCTTCAGTAAAAAACAAGCTAGTACTGCTGCTTATATTACCAACTTTCACAGAAACATGGAAATCATGTGTTTGTCGAGTTTAATTTCTTGTATGCGTTCAGCATAATTACATTCATAGTGCTGCATAGAGGATCCACAAAAAACTGTAAAATATAGCGCCGCCCATAGCGTGTGTCGTTTCCCTGGATGTTTGAGCGATTTAACTGCTTAATCTGAATTGAAAACATTAAGGAGATGTCAGTTTGAAAACATTGTTTAAAATATGATTACAAACGATTAATGGTGCAAGACTTGCATTTTCGTGGAGGTGCAAAATTTGGCAGTCGTCACATTGGTCTTTGTCATCAACATGTTACATGGATATGGTAACTCACAGCTCTAATTAAACACCACAACATAATTAAAGAAATGTTGTGGGGAGGGGTTAGGATTGTATGAAGTGGTTCTGTGGTGTAAAGAAGAAAAAAAAAACATATTGGATATCACATTACAGATTGGGCATTTTTGTCCCAACGTTTATTGCCCAAGAAATGATAGCACTGATAGTTGTACAAATTAAGACTTCAGAAGAAGAAAAAGGTCAGTAAACTTTCTAGATGAATTTTAACTTTCAGAACTGGGTCTCAAATGAGACATGGGAATCAAACTGCATGGTGTATGCTAACTGTGATTAACTTTCACAGTTAGCAACAAGTGATTCCTTATCAGAGGGTTCTACATGGTATTTATGTAGGAGCACGTGTGGTCTAGTGGAAAAGCGCAGGACTCATGATCACTAGGTTGTGAGTTCGAGCCCCGCTGTGGCCAACGTGTTGTGTCCCTGGGCAAGACACTTTATCTCGCTTGTCTCACTTCACCCAGGTGTAAATGGGAAGCTGTTAGGGGTAGTCATACTGTGCGCCGTTATAATTGGCTGCCGAATTTTCAATATGTGAAAAATGTGATTTATCCTAATGACAGCGGAATAAATGTAAAGCGCTTTGAGACTTAATTGTATAAAGCGCTATATAAATCTGGCATTTTTATTTTTTTATTCCCCCCTAATTTTGTGTTCTGATGTTTCTAATGTAACATTGGTAGATCATAGATCTGATGTGGTGCCCTGGGCTAAGAAGTTATTTATTTAGGGATTCAAACATGTTACAGAGTGGTTCATCACAAATCAACAACGATGCATCATGTGTTTGCGTATTTTCATCCTGCGAGGGCGGCTTTTAGCCGCCCGAGCGTGACGCATCGGATACAGAGTTGTTGATTTGTGATGAACCACTCTGTGACATGTTTGAATCCCTTTCAACAACGAAAATCTTCTTGAAAACTTATTAATATTGTGTATAGAGGAACATAATTATTCTCACTATAATACTAAAATGTTCCCAGTTCACGGAAATCTCCCCAGTTCACAGAAATCTTTCCTTGTTAAAATATTTTAGGGTCGTTCCATGCAAATTCAACAAATCGAGTACACCATCACCTCATGGATTTCTTTCTTTTTTGGTGTATTGAAAGATATTCATGAGAAACTGAAATCCTGAAAATTTGAGCTCTGTACCTCTTTTCGTTTTCACGCTACAGCAATTTTAAATTTGAGGGGGGGTCACCTCAAAAACATGTACCGGTGTGAAAGTCAATATTCAGAGGGTCATAAGTAAAGAACTACACCCCTCAGATCCTTCAAACGTGGTATTCTGGATTACCTTTTGCTGCAGATTGCACATATGTGATCAGAAAAAATGATCCTTGCTCCAATTTTAAGTTACAGGGGGTCAAAATGGCTCAAAAACCACTCGGACCATACTTTGGGGGACCCATAAGTCAAAAAGTAAATGTGATATAACTTCCAAATTTGGGCTGGTGAAAGCTAATCTTGGATACTATCCTTGTGTACAATCTTATACTTATATCAACTTTATTGGAAGAGATATAGCTGTTGCAAAAAGCAAAAAGTCCAATTTAACCTTGACCCCCCTAAAATCAATGTCAGACATTTTGCACCAAATTCTGCTTGAAATATGGTTAAGAGGGCCCCCTGCTGAAGTTGTGTGCAAAGTTTCAACATTGTGTCTAAATGCCTTATGTAGGTAAACAGGCTTCAAAGAATCTAAACTTTCAACTAATATCAGACAAAATTCTCATTGAAATGTACACAGAATTCTGAACTTTGCAACCTGGGTATTCAAGTGCAGTTTTAAGACTTTGAATCCAAGTTTGACCTTGTAGAACTCTAACAATGAAAATGAAATCAAAATTATCACCTTATTAGCACCTGATCTAGGTATGGACCTTAGTTTAGCTTAGTGTCTTGTTTGGTAAGGAATTTATAATACTTTAATTATCCTAATTGAGTTATATAGTAAACAGTGAACTGTGCAAGTTTATACCCAGTTTGCAAGTTCAGATTTCCTGTGTGTTTCAATGGAAATTCTTTCAAAACTGAATTACATGAAGTAGGGCTTTTGGAAGACCAGTTTCTTATAGAAGACACTTAGACACCAGAATGAAACTTTGCTAAAATATTAAGCAAGGACCCCCCTCCAGGCGCGTAGCTACCATAGGGACAGAGTGGACAAAGTCCACGGGCCCCGAGAGGTTAGGGGCCCCCAAGAGATTGAAGAAAAAAGAGAGGGGGAAGGAGAACAAAAAATGATAAGATTTGCAAAATTTCAAAACAGGGCCTAATGCTACCACACTGTATTTATTAATTCAGGGGCCCCTTCTAGAATGCCTTCTACTGGTAAGCGAGAGGCCCTCTCTTAATGTCAATGTAAGCAAGTCTGCATTTGATACCGATATGCGAGAGGCCATATTTTAATGTAAATGTAGGCAGGTCTGCATTTACAAATGACTATGAGCCAATTACCAGGGCCCCTATACCAAATCATAATGGAGTTGGATTCAGTGACCCTTGTTATGGGCTCCGCAGTGGTAGCTGTTATTCTGTATACTTGAAATTCTGGATCCCTTCTGAGCCTATTTGACCAAAATTCAGACCGGCATGTTACTCATTACTGGGTAGCACTATTTTTTTCTAGAATGAGGAATTGAGGCCCCGAAAGTTCTAGAGATAAATGAATTTGGAGAAAAGAAAGGCCAGGGAGGGGCCTAAGACCAAAGTAAGTGTGATTCAGTGCCCCATGTTTATGGCCCCAGGATGACTTGTTGTGTTTTTCCTTACTTTGGATCCACTTCTTGCCGTATTTGACACATGCACTTCGCCCTGAATCTCTTCATTAACGTATAACACTAGTTTATGCAGAAAATGGGATTGAGCCCCGGAACTTAAAGGCACCTAATTTCGCCCTAAAGATAGGGGACGGAAAGTAGTGGCGTAACCAGAGGGGGCCCTGTGGGGACTCTTGCCCCCGACAAATTCGTGATTTTATGCACACATCCAATTTACAGCGAAACAACATAGCCTATACCATACAAAGTTAAAATATGCTTGCCCCTGTACATATATGTGCCCCCCCTTTTCCCCCTGAAAAAAAGAGTTCCATATATGTACTCCCTTTAAACTTCCTCCAGAAACAAATGTTGTTATTTATGGCTTACACTAACAAATACCCCTCACCCTAAGGCCAAAAATGAAAAAAAAAAGAAATCTTATTTGTAGAATTTGACTCTTTCCGATCGGAGAAAATAGAGAGAGAGAGAGAGTGAGTATGTGTGTTATCCTCTAGGCCCCCCAAAAAATTGTTTGATTGTCCCTCGTCCGACCAACCCTAATTTTGAAAATCAAGAAATAATTTTTTTTTTTTTCCTTTTACGGTGCAAAAGAATACCGCACACCTAATTTTTGGAAAATTCCTAAAAGTTTTTTTTTAAGCTCAGCATAACGTAGTATGCGAGCTTTTGTTATGGCAATGTGTTGACCTCTATCTATCTATCATCTATCTTTCTGTCCTGTCTGTCTGTTGTCTGTCTGTCTGTCTGTCTGTCTGTCTGCCTGTCTGTCTGTCTTCACAACCTTTTTTTAAAAATGGTCTCTGTCTGTCTGTCCTGTCTGTCTGTCCAAACTTGCCATAATGCGTCTTGTTGCCAACGCTTGGGCCGATTGGAGCGAGAATCGGTCAGAATAATAATTGACCCAAGGCCCATGTGGGTGTTCACCATATTTGGTACAATCAACGTGGGCCTATTAAGGGCATTCTTTGAAAATCTATAAATTTCCTTTCTTGTGCCACAATCATTTTGCTAGAATCACTAGAGTTGGTCATAAGAACCGCTGACCCAAGGTTCATAAATGGGGTTTTCACAGATTGGGTCACAAGGTCATGTGGGCCGATTAAAGGGTCAATCTTTGAAAATCTATAAATTCCTTCCTTGTGCCACAAATAAATTGCTATATCACTAGACTTGGTCGAAAGAATCGGTCAGCATAAATATCACTGACCAATGCCCATGTGGGTGTTCACAGATTTGGGGGGTCAAGGTCCAACAAGTGGGCCGATTAAAGGGGCGTTCTTGAAAATCTATAAATTCCTTCTTGTGCCACAATTAAATCAATTGCTATAATCACCTAGACTTGGTCAGAATAAAACACGCTGACCCAAGGTCCATATGGGGGGTTCACAGCTTTGGGTCAAAGGTCATGTGGGCCGATTAAGGGGCAATCCTTTGAAAATCTATAAATTCACTTCTTGTGCCACAAATAAATTGCTATAATCACTGACTTGGTATCGAAAATCGGTCAGAATCGATCACTGACCCAAGGCCCTGTGGGTGCTTCACAGATTTGGGCAAAGGTCACGTGGGCCGATTAAAGGGGCGTTCTTTGAAAATCTATAATTCCTTCTTGTGCCACAAATCAATTGCTCTAATCACTATAGTTGGTCAGAAGACCGCTGGACCCCAGTCCATATGGGGTGTTCACAATTTTGGGTCAAAGGTCCCATGTGGGCCAATAAATGGCAAATCTTTGAAAATCTATAAATTCCTCTTGTGCCACAATAAATTGCTATAATCACTAGACTGGTTAGAAGAACCACTTGACCCAAGTCCATATGGGGTGTTCACAGATTTGGGTTCACAAGGTCACGTGGGCCATTAAAGGGCACTCTTTGAAAATCTATAAATTCCTTCTTGTGCCACAATTAAATCAATTGCTATAATCACTAGAAATGTTCAGAAGAACCGCTGAAACAAAGCCCATATGAAGTGTTCACAGATTAGGGTCCAAGGTCACATGGGCCGATTAAAGGGGCATTCTTTGAAAATCAAATTCCTGTCTTGTGCCACAACCCAATTGCTATAATCACTAGACTTGGTCAGAAGACCTGCTGACCCAAGGCCATTTGGGGTGTTCGCAGATTGGGTCAAAGTCATGTGGGCCGATTAAAGGGGCATTGGTTGAAATCTGTAAATTCCTTCTTGTGCCACAAATCATTTTATATATCACTAGCTTTGTTATAAGAACTGCTGACCCAAGATCCTCTTGGAATGTTCACAGATTTGAATCAAAGATCATGTAGACTGACTAAGGGGCATTCTTTGAATATATAAATTCATTCTTGTGCAACAAACAATTGCGATAATCCACTGTGACTTAGTAAGGAGAACTGCTGTCACACTTGCCTAAATGCGTCATGTTGCCCGAACGCTTGGCCTGATTGCAGCGAAAATCTGTCCAAGAATAATCAAATGATCGAAGGCCCATGTAGGGTGTTCACAGAATTGGTCAGAGTCACGTGAAACCGATAAAGGGGCATTCTTTGAAAATCCTATAAATTCCTTCCTTGTGCCACACATCAATTGCTATAATACTAGAACTATAGTCAGAAGAACCGCTGACCCAAGCCCAATAGGTGTTCATAGATTTGGGGTCAAAGGTCGTATGGTCCGATTAAAAGTGGCATTTAAAAAAAATCTATAAATTCCCTCTTGTCCCTCAAATCATTTCCTATAATACCGAACCTGCTCCAGAAGAAACATTGATCCAACGCCCATAGGGGGCGCATAGATTTTAAGGTTAAAAGTCATGTAGACTGATTAAAGGGGGCATTCTTTTGGAAATTATAAATTCCTTGAGCCACAAATCATTGTTAAATCATAGATTTGGTTGGAATTAAATGTAAAACTGGAGTTCTACTCATCATGTCCTCTTACTTATTACCATGTGGGGACTTCCCAAGATTAATATCTGCCATAAAATGTTGTGGCCCCCAGAGTGGTGTGCCAATACTAATAACCTGCTGAGCTACAGCCCATTGGTGCTCTTGTTTTTTTTTTTCAATTTTTTAACTTCAAAAATGTAAAAAAAAATGATGTTTAAACATTTCTTAGCATTTATTAGGTTTCATAATTTACAAGATGCCTTTTTTGAGTAAGAATCAACTTGATTTTTTAGTGTTTGATTAACTTATTATACAAAACATTTTTTTTTCATACAGTTTGCTATGAACCATTAAAAAAAAAAAAAAAAAAAAAACGTTTTTTATTTTTTATAAGCAAGACAAATTTATCTATGGACAATCAAACAATTTTTTTTTTTTGGCCTAACACTATTTCTCAAATTTGAAAATTCTCAAGATTTTCGAGGTCCCATTGATCTCAAAGTATTAGCATTCATTGGCTTGTTGAACTTTGATCAAGTTTTCGAGCATACCTATAGGGGCCCCAGTTGTTGATTTGTCCACGGCAGGCCCGTACGCAGGGGGGTGCGGTCGCACCCCCCAAATTCCACAAAAGGGGAAAAAGGTCCACTTTTTGCTGATTTTTTGATAAAAGAGCCAAAATTTAAGATATTTTGCAAAGAAAGTCCACTTTTTGGTGATGAGAACAATTTTAGGGGGGTTATGTCCAATTTTACCAAAAAAAGTCCACTTTTTCACACCCCCGCACCCCCCAAAATAAATCGTGCGTACGGCCCTGGTCCACGGGCCCCGAACATGCTAGCTACGCCACTGCCCCCCTCGAACATATTTCAAGCAGAATTTGGTGCAAAATGTCTGACATTCATTTTTAGGGGGGACAAGTCAAGGTCAAATTGGACTTCTTACTTTTTGAGACAGCTATATCTCTTCCAGCGAAGCTGATATAAGTATAAGATTGTACACAAGGGTAGTATTCAAGCATTCAGCCCAAATTTGGAAGTTATATCACTTTTGCTTTTTGACTTATGGGCCCCCAAAGTATGGTCCAAGTGGTTTTGAGCCATTTTTGACCCCCTGCAATTTTAAATTGGGGCAAGGTGCATTTTTTCTGTTCACGTATAAATTTGCAATCTGCAGCAAAAGGTTATCCAGAATCCCAAGTTTGAAGGATCTGAGGGGTGTAGTCTTTACTTATGACCCTCTGAATATTGACTTTCACACCGGTACATGTTTTTGAGGTGACCCCCCCCCCCTCAAATTTGAAATTGCTGTAGCGTGAAAATGAAAAGAGGTACAGAGCTAACATTTTCAGGATTTCAGTTTCTCATGAATATCTTTCAATACACCAAAAAAGAAAGAAATCCATGAGGTGATGGTGTACTTGATTTGTTGAATTGGCATGGAATGACCCTTTAGCAAAATCAAAAGGAAAGTGGTAGTTTTGGCAAATTTGATGCTTTGCAGTTTGCACTTGGTGTCGTAGCGCGTACTCAGAGTTCCAAACGTGACGAACAGTGTGTCGACATAAGCGTACTGCGTAAACGCACTTCCGTGAACACTGCGCTGGGCGTAACGTGCTAATTTGCATATCAACTGTGGGTTGATAACGAATCAACAAAGGTACGCTCCTGTACAAGAAGATACGGTGAGTTGTTGAATCACATGTTGACACTGATGACAGTTCTCAGTCTACAGTGATAACAATGAATGTACATGCTGCAAGGTGTGTTCAGACCAATGTAATCATAATGCATATCTCTTGGATTTACCATGTGTTGAATATTTTATCCATCAATGATAAGAGATGAGAAGGGAGAATGTATAATGCCAATTTTTAGTCACAGGTAACAATATTCTGTTGTTAATTATTTTCTTTTGTTTTCTTTCCACTTAAAATCCCAGTGAAAGGAAAAAGAAGATAGAGGATATCAAGAGAAATATTCGAGATGCAATTCTGGTGAGTATGGTAATAAGGTGTTGCATTTTAAAGGTGCAACGAGAGATTTTACATATCAGTTTTCCCTAAAAAAAATCAAAAGTACTGATTTTTGCCCTGATGTAAAGCTTTTCATCAAAAATAGCCCCATCTGAAAGGATTAAGCTGAGAAATGTTTCTTTGGTACAAAAATTTTGAATTTTCTAATTTCGTATAGGAGCAATTGATACGAAATTCAGCCTGTGTTTTATATTGAATTTAAGCAAATCAAAATCACCTTTATTCTCTCTTTAAGACATTTTTTGTAGCCAAATACAAGGGAAGAAATCTACTGAGTGTCTAATCTATGAAATTACTATTATGACACTATATTTGGGTGCTTCAAAATCTCTCGTTGCACCTTTAAAAACTGGCAAAGCAAGAGATCACTATTCAGGTAACAATGCATAAATGTTAGCAAATATGAAACAAGTTCAGAAGCATTGCAATTTTTTGTAGATAAAATATCTTCAGACTAATGCAGCTAAAATGTTAATTTATACTTTGTTCATCACCGTATTGGCAAGACTCATCACATCGCGAATTGATAGAGAATAGCGCGGGTGCAACAGTAAGCAATACTACCGCAGTGGGCGTAGTGCGTGATTTATGCACGGTGCACATTTGTGGCTAGAAGCATGCGTGCAAAATGGAATTGCTTTCATGCACGGATAAACAAAAGCCAAATAATATTTCACGTACAGTACAAAATATCGTGTAGTTTTGTAGTAAACTTTTCTAATAATTCAGGGTGTAAGTGATGTTGCGTTCTCCATTTGCCATGTGACTTCATGGTAGAGGTCTTGTAGACAGTGGATACAGAAGCAAAGTAGTTTGTGTTATAGCATTGGCATCTGTCATTGTCACAGCAAATGTCAACTGATAAAACCTTCAAGTAAATTTTTCTGCTGTAGTAGTAGTAGTACTTCGAACGAACGAAGTAGTAAAACCAAAGTTTTAAATCCGGTTTTGTCACTGTGAACGGGGGTGGCCGGATTCACCTCACACTCGCAACAACCGCCCTTACATGTACACCCTCCTTCCACTTCACCCGATTCAATGCATCCTCCACCCTCAAACCAACCCTCCTACTCTCCTCTTCCACTTGCTTCTTCCAAGTCTTCTTTGGACGTCCTCTCCGCCTCAAACCTCCCACCTCAAACTCAAAAGCCCTTCTTAAAACATGCCCGTCATCCTTCCTCAGCACGTGCCCATACCAACGTACACTATTCGCCTTCGCCAAACGGTCCATCGCTTCTTCCAAACCCAACATCTGCATCAAGTCCTCAGTCCTCATCCTATCCATCAACTTGAAGTGAATTCTAGAATGAGGAGTTGTACTGGGAAAAATAAAGTCAGAAACTGATATGCATATAACATGGTACCCATCTCATACATCAGTTCGTTGCTATTGTACTACCATTGTGATCTGTTGCTGTGCAACCGGTTGTTGCTATGCAAGACAAACTTCATTACAAGAGGATGCACCGATGCAGATACCACCAACTACATAATTTAAAACACCATCTTCCCTTACTTTGAAGTGTGTGGAATTGCACAGGCGATTTGCATTTAAAATTGTGTAACTAATGTCTTGCATGTATTTGAGGTTGAAGTTGACCATTGACGATGGGTCCTTTTTTAAGACACTCCGTGTTCATACCTCATGTTTTGTTTGGTTTACAAAAGTAAGCCAAGAGGTGTTGGTTAGGGTGAAGATGCTAGTTTGAAACATTCGGTAATTACGTGTGGCATGACACGTCTGCTGAAGAAACATGGCCGCAAAGTGCTCCTTTGACATGAATTTGTGATGGAATGTCGGGAGTTCTTGTTAACCTCTCGTACAAGATTGACTTTTGATGGACTATTATATTTAGAAACTGTGTTTGTTTTCTTAATTGTTAATGGGAGACCTAAACTGTCAAAATTGGCATTATACAGGAAATCAAATCAGGGGTTAATATATTTTGTAGTCTCCTTTACAGTCTGGGTCTAGATGTGTAACAGTGTAGTATGATTGGCTTCATGACAGCCCTGTACCGGGTATCCTGCTCTGATTGGCCCGATGTTAGGTACAACATTCCAAGTTTAAAGGTCCATTCATACTTCACTGCAGTGTAGTGAAAATGAATGAAACCATCTCTGACTCAATACAGCAGCAACACAGTTAAAACTGCATTGCACTGCAGCTGTGTTGGGTCAGAGATGGTTTTCATGGCAGCCCTGTACTTGGTATCCTGCTCTGATTGGTCTGATGTTAGGTAACGTTCCAAGTTTAAAAGTCCATTCATATGTGTGCAGTGAAAATGGATGAAAACCATTTCTGACTCAATGCTAGAGCAACACTGTTCAAATGGTCTCAAAGGGCAGTTAATTAGCTTTAATTTGATATTTTTATGATTCAAATAATTAAATGATTGTTAAGAAAAGAAAAACAGTAAGAGCTGAAGCTTCATATTCTCCCACAGACTTTACATGGTATCGTGTCCCAATCTCCGTGTCCCAGTTGCTCCACCCTCCACCTACGTTTACTTAATTAGTCATAATTGAAGTTTGATCAAGATAATTTTGGTATCAACTTAAAGCTAACTAATTAGGCTTTAAAATGAGTGCTTACTTGGAAGTATTCAATAACATTTAAGTACTCTAATCATTACAAACATGTCAGATTTCTCTAAATATGAAACAGCTCCACCCTAGAGCAGGCCCCAATTCACGACACATGGCCATATGCGTAAGAGCGTCCTCCTACCTTTAGTCTTTGAAAACCCGGAAGTTGTTGCCGTTTTTAATTCACTGTTGGAAACCCCCCCTCCCCTGAGGTATGAATAGCTGCCTTTAAAGGTCCATGGTCCGATCGCTAATAGCTCGTCCCCAGGGACCCCAGATTTTACCGAAAGTGGTCAAAATTTTGATATCAGAAGAATGCTACTATTTTTCTCATTTACCCTGTGAAATCTTAGGGCTAAAGGATGTTTGGTTTGGATGTTATGAGTGAAAATATACTCCATTTTGGTCGACCAATATTAATTTTACACAGTACTCCATGGGGATTACAAAATCACGTTCTTAGCTCTCACTTCAGAATGGGTTGAAATATCGGCGCGAAACTTTACAGATGGGGTTTTGGGCTGAAGGCCATTCTATCAAGATGAAAAATTTATAGACTTAAATCAGGCCATCCCCCTTTAACTCCTGGGCAATACTGACAATCTTCTTGTTGGTGTACATGTACATGTAGTATTGATCATGCTGCTAGGTGGATTGGAACTAGCAACCTGTGGCTCCTAGTGACAGATGTTCGACTACACATTTTTCTGTAAGCAATGCAAGTCTGCGCAGTCTAACGTAACACTGTACAGTGATTTTAGGGAGACCCTTTATTCCAAAAACCTAGCAAGCTAGGTAAGTGGTCAGAGTGAAATTGAAATTAAAGAAAAAAGATGTTAACCTTTTCTGTCTGGCCTTACACTATGAATAGGTATGCGCTGACAAACATGGAGTCCTAGTAGTTTTGGTGATTCATGTATTTCCAGTTATTCCGTCAATACCGATCAGCGACGATGAGCAATCAGCGATCTTGGCAGGGGGATCCTTTGACCGTGTGTACGATGACGTGGGCCCTTCACATTCTGTGAATTTAAATTGACAGGCTACGTGATTAAATAGGATACTTGTTGTGAAACATTTGGCTATATGCATTATGTAATGAAATGATTATGGAAAACTTTGAGATTGTGATGATTCAGGTGGATCATAAAAATATGTTATATAAGGCTGCATGTACATGTCACCTTGACACAAAGCAGGCATAGCAGATTGAAATATATGGGGCCTTCTGCAAGTTGAAGTCTTATCCCAACCAAATTTGGGTCATTGATGCAATATGGGAATCTCCAGATATTGACAAGGTCAATGTTCGCATTCCAAGGTCAAAGGTCATTTGATGTCAAGTTGTGAGATAGACAAAAATCTTAAAAGTTGTGTGAAAGTTTTGGAATCTACATGTCAGGTATAATACTAGTGATTTCTAATTACAAATGAACCATGTGGGAGAGTGGAATTCTGAATTTAGTCAGTAGGGCTCTAAATACAGACTAAATTTTGAATTATTATTTACTAGCTTAGCACTGTTTTGCAATGTTGCATGGTAGAGCCACAGATTTTGTTTACACGTTAATGTTAGGTTTCTGTTGTATGAGAATTTTATTCTCTGCTTTTGTAATCACATGCTGCCTGTCATGGATTAACCATTTTGGACTTGAAAACCTACATGTAGACTGATTCAAGTAAAAATCTGACAGTGCTATTAAAATAAAACTAGCTCTACATTTGGGCGTTATCTTATACAGGACACAGAAAAAAAAGATGTTCTTTTCCTGGAATTTTATTCCAGTAAAATAGAAGGCTCTCTCGAGTGTTTTGCTTAAAGATGATTCCAATTACTTAGTGAACTTTCAAGAGTGGGTTGCTGAAAAAATAGGGCAGGGCAAAATTCCTGCCAAGTGTAAAAACAAACAAATGCATTGCTAAATGGGTCATGCCACTCAGCGCCAGTTTAAAAATAAACTCTGGACTCAGGAATTCACACAAAAAAGGTATGCCAATAATAAAGTGAATGGCATGGAGGGCCTCGATTTTGTTCTCTGGTCTATCTTTAGAATGAGGATTAAGATTGAAATAGCTATTGAGTTGAAGTCTGGGTTAAAGACATTTGGGTGGTAAAAATGCCGAGTCTGTGTGTGTTATGGTAATATGTTAGACTCCTGCGCAGTCATGAGACATTCTGCTTAACTGTGCATTTGGACACGTTTCATAGTGCCAGCTTAGTTGCCTTCGGTTTGTGGACAGGTGATGTGCGCATTCCTTCATGGATTTTGTAAAAGAAGGTGTGTGGTTTGTTGGGGAAAGTCGGTGGATGGTATTAACGCCCATGCTTAGCCCTTGCATTGACCAATCGGGCACCTTTGTGTGTTACATATAGACATGCTTACAATGACATAATTCTTAATCAGTATGCAAAATTATGACAAATTATGACAAGTAATGCAGAATCTTCATACATATCACAGTGTCTGCAAATGTGCAGAAATTGTAATAACCTAGCTATAGTTCATAGACTTATTGAAGTCCCAAATGCTACAAATGATGGTGTACACCTTGCATCTTCAAGATGTCTTACAGATGATATGATCTATGACCTTCCCTTCTAAGAAAATTGTTTTTTTTTCAAATATCAAAACCAAATGAAGAACAATAGCTGCTTATGCTTTTACTCCTTAGCCATTGTGAATGGATGGGGTTATTGTTGCGATCATGTGCCTACAGTGCATGTCTGTACGTCCATACATCTGTTGCATGCCATATCTCAAGTACCATAGGTTCTAGGATCATGATGCATTTGATAGATGGCCCTTTTAGAGGTCTTCAGGTGGATGACTATTGGCCAAATTTCCAGGTCATGGTTAATTTTCACATTGTACACAGGGCCACAAAGTTTGATCCTGGTCAACTACTATACCTCACATACAGAAAAGTGGCACTTTGGACTGTCCACATCCAGGACTGTTGGGGAGTTTCAGTATTAAGGTCCGTTCATACCTCACTGCACTGTGCGTTGCGTTCCCGATATATCGAGCACTTTCTGCCACAACTCAACGCAACTCATATCCTGCAAATCCAGTTAAAATGAATTTGTAACTTTATTGTGATTCCACAATGCAGTATTTTTGGGTAGTCTTAACAGGGGTAGAATTTTGTCGCTGTGTGCGAGAATCAGTCTTGATTCCCCAAAACAAATTTTGCGGGATCATCTAATTCACTACTGTGTTAAGTTCTAAAGTTGACGAGAATCAACACTGATTCACGCAAATCAGTTTACGAGAATCATTGCGAGAATCGATTATCGGATTCTCGCCGAAAAATTCTAGCCCTTGTAGAGACTGCAGTTCAGCCAATGCAACTCACAATAATGCAGATGCAGTGAAGTATTAATGAACCTTTCTTTTAAGGTCCATTCATACTTCACTTCAATGCAGTGCAGTGAAAATGGATGAAAATCATCTCTGACTCAACACAGCAGTAGCTCAATGCAATTTGAACTGTGCTGCTAGCTGTTGCGTTGAGTCAGAGATGGTTTTCATCCATTTTCACAGCACTGCAATGTGAATGGACCTTTAATTGTAACCTGATCAATCAAATTGAGGACAATGGTGAGATTCTTGCTTGTCTTATATTTTGTATTATTCTACTTCTATGTGCAACTTTTGGCCGTTCATTGAATACTTTGTAATTTTGTCCAAATAATTTAACATTTGCGTATTTGAATTTCAATTCTGTTTGCCTAACGTCTCGTATTTTTTCAGACCATAACTGGAGCAATGAGCACCCTCACACCAACCATTGAACTAGCAGAGCCACAGAATCAATTCCGGCTGGATTATATTCAAGATGTATCAAGTTCAGTAGACTTTGATTACCCAGAGGTAAGTCGGGTTGCAGGGCTCAAAATAAAGTGGAGCCAGGTCCTATCACAATGCTACTAGTTGTGATAGGTCTCATTCGCATTTACTTGTACCAGTAGGCCATTCTACTTGTAGTACCCAGTGTCCAAGTGAGGGCATTGAATTGATGTACTGTACTTTACTTTTCACACTATAGTGGCTGGAATTAATTCTCGGACACGACGGACAGAATTGAACATACACCAGCGTGAAGTGCGTTAACTGGCAGGGACACAACGTGATATAAGTTTGGTAAAAGTACGCAACAAATCACTGCGTAGCTGGCGGCGCTTACATGGGATGTGCGCATGGACTGTCCGAGAAATAAATCCACCAACTATAGTGGCCAGCATATAGGCCTATGAGCTGTGTAGTTAAAACACCAAATCTGCATCAATGTGGTATTCCTAAAATCCAAATGAACATGGACGTGTGTTGGCCTATCTACATTCTACACGCCACCTATTTCAAGGTATTAAGCATGAGTGCTGCGACTTTTAGAAATTGGTGTTAGCATATACGCACTGCGTAATGGAAGTGTGTTTTGAGCGTTGCATTGCGAGATAGGGTAGAAACTGCTCGGACCACATTCCCTTCAGAATTCACTACGCTATACAGTAATACAATACTTTCATGAAAAGACAATATGGGGCAAATTGTGGGCCAATACCTAAGCCTAAAGGTGTTAAATTGATTTGATTAAATAACTGTATATGGATGATAAGGCACCCTGAAAAGAGATGCTTATGTAGATAAGCTAGAAAAGTTGGCAGGGAAGAACTTATTAGTAGGGCAAGGGTGCCAAATAGGTCGATTAGGATACATGCACAAAGCATGTGTGTATGTACTAGTTCAGTTCAAGGTAGAATAAGGTGACCAATTCCTTGTCCTATTTAGTCGGTCAGCAAATCGGGTGCACACAGTACTTGGGATTCTTCAGCATGTAACTGAGTTCAAATACTAGGCAAAAGTGCCCCGCCCCACAGCTTTGCTTGAACCAATCGTGGCAAAATGCCAGTTGCATGGGATCCAGTCTCTCCCACATCAATCCTTTTTTGACTTTTACCATAGACAATGCATTTTGTTTTATTTTAGCTGCCGAGGATAGCACTCTACCACATGAAGGCTTATTGCTATAGTGCTTCCATGCACATGTCACTTGTCATATTTATTGCATATCTAGTGAGGTAATTTGCATAATTTTGGGAGGGAAGAGTGAGCTTAAGGAGATTTAGGTCAGAGGTCATGTCGGGGTCAAATTGGGTCGAAATAGATCATTTTGGGTTGAAGTTTGGCAATTTGGTGAAATATTCCCAATTACTAGTTGCAAAGTGGGCAAGAGTCCTGGTTCAAGAACCAGCTTTTTTAAAGGTGCAACGAGAGATTTGAGGGGCACCCAAATATTGTGTCAGAATAGTAATTTCATATGAAGATGAGACAATCAATAGATTTCTTCCTTGTATTTTGCTACAGAATGCCTTAAAAAAGAGAGAGAAAAGGCGATTCTGATTTGCTTATTATTTTCTAGGCTGAATTTCGTATTTGCTCCTATACGAAATTAGAAATTTCAAAATTTCTGTATCAAAGAAACTTTCCACTTAATAATCCTGTCAGGTGGGATTATTTTGATGAAAGCTTTACATCAGGGCAAAAGCTCATTGTTTTTAGGGACACCTGATATGTGAAATCTCTCATTGCACCTTTAAATGCTATGACCATTGAGGATGGGACCGTGCTCTGCAAAAAAATACCATGCGGTGGCGAAAGCTTATAGCTAAGGCTTCCATGCACACATGTGCTGATGACATTTATTGCATATTTAATGAGTTAATTTGCCTAATTTATGCAAAAATAGAAATTTATTATTAGGTTTATAAGTTGAGGAAATCATCAAATATGGGAGGGAATCAGTAAATATGGGAGGCCATGTACCTTAAGACAATCAAGATATGGCCATAGCAAATAAAAATATTTATCACTAATTAGCTAAATGATAAATAGCATAGACTAACACCCATGCAGAGTTGACCAACTGTACATTTTCTTAATGTACAAGTCAATGGGCATCATAGTTTGTATTTAAGGAGGGATCATTATTGACGCCGGGGGGGCAATTAGGGATTTTTGAAAAAAAAAATCTCGTTCCCACTTCGCTCCCATTCAAAAATTGTGCACCCCACAGATTTTATGGAATTTCTCCTTTAAAAGATTATATTCTTCTTTCCTTGATAAAAATTTCATAATCTCCCTCTCTCGCTTATTTTTTTCATATTTCCCCCCTCTATCTTTTCATTCGCCCATTGTACTAAATAATGACCCCTAAAAACAAAGCATTTGTATCATGTTTCTTTAACTGCCTTGATAATTCTTAGCAAACATTTTTACCTCCGGAAATATGTTCTTCACCAATGTGATAAGTTGTCAATAACAAACTACACACAATTTGTATCGTCTGCATACAACATCTATTTTGTTAAAGAATTCGTAGACTTTCAGGTTACAATTTTTTTCGGTGCATAGATGGTGGCCAAAGTGTACATGCACTGGTCCCTAGTTGGAAATTCCTCAGTCCTATGGATGGTCACGAGTACGAGACCACCATGTGCAAGCTAAAGCTAGGGCTTCCATGAACATGTTGCCGGTGATGTATATTCCACATTTGATGAGCTAATTTGCATAAATTATGTAAAAAATAGAAAATACATTATCATGATACTTACTCCCAACTCTCTTTTGGCTTCACTACTAATGTTCTAGGTGATCGCAAAAGCAGTCAAGACTTGTGGTTTGAGAACCACGTAACTGGTAAATGGAAGGTTTTGGCAAATTGGACACATAGTGGACATACTCTGAAACACTGGGCATGAACCAGGGAGGGCCGGTTAAGATAGCGTCGTTTTTGTTGTTCCCATAGGTTTAGCACGTAATCACGAAAACTTGACAAATATTCTAAAGTCGAAATATGTTTATTATCAATATTTTTCCACTCAAAATCCGTGGAGTTGAAGAATCAACTCCAGTGTAAGTATTTTTTTGTATAATAACGGTACAAACGGATCCATTTTGGACGAGGCTGGTTTGACCTCATATTCAATCGCAGGGTCACCGCTATTTATAGCGGCGGACCATGTACCAGGCCCGGTACCAGGTTAGCCTATGCACCACCGTTGAATGATTCGTTGACCTGCATGTAGCAATCCTCTCATGTCCGGTATTTAAAACCGATTTGATGATAGTTTTGCAGCACGATTATGCACCATCGACTAAAGCAAGGCAATTTAGATCGGTCACGGCTCCGTACGGGAATTCCCACTCGCCACTCACTGATCTATTTATAAACGCGTACAGTGACTTCAAAATTCCGGTCACTGTTCGCTCGTTCCAATGACTCGTTTCGCAGTTTTGCGCTATGAATGAAGCTTGGCCGCCACCGCCTGGGCATGAACTAAATGCACAGAAATGTTGGTGGTTAAAAATTGTATGTTGTCTTTGCATTTGTCTAGACAATAACTCACTATGATCCAGAAATAACAACCCCCTTGGCACAGGTCAGTACTTTCATTCACACATGTATTTAGAAAATGCACCCCTTGGTTTTTTGGTATGATAAGAAGATACCCAGATCACACAAGGTCAGTTCGTGTTAAGCATGTATAAGTAACACCCCTGAACTTGGTCCTTGGTGGATGAGCATATTGTACTCATAGTGACTGCTGCTGCCTTGATCTACTTTGGTGCATGCCTCTTTGCTTTTATTTTACATGCTTATTCTATGCAACTTTGTACTACATGTAAGGGTGGGATACTACAAGGTAATTTTGTATCCGGTTACCCGACACAATTTTTGGGTTGGTATTCAGTTATCCGTACTATGCATTCCACAATTTCAGCACTTATATGCGGCAAAAATGCCCATCATAGAATAACTGGGTTAAGAAGTCAAAGGTAATCTACGGGTCACTTGAGGTCAATTTTGAAAATGCCTAAAATGCTTGTTTGTCCAGAGATAGGAGGGGTGTTCAGTGACATCGCTCAAGGTGATCATTGATGAGTGAGGTCAAAGGTTATCTAGGTCATTTAAAAAAATGCTTAAAATAGTCTTTAAATATCTTCACATTTCATGACAGCAAATGTTTTCAATAATCATTCGATACGGATCATCTCGTTAGTTGTACAATATCCTACAAAATGATATTTTGAAGCAGTATTTAGAGAGTGTATGTCCATTATTATGTATGGCAGATGAATTTGAAAGCTTCAGATATTGCGATGACTGTTTGAGTTAAAATCTGCTTTGGTATTTCCCATTTATTTTTAACCAAACACAGGTTCTTGTAATAGAAGTGATCAGTAACAGTTGGTTTTAATGACTTGAAGGGTTGAAACCATCTGTTAACATAAAGCGAAAAAAAATGCCTGGGAAATTAGGTTACTTTACAAAATAACAACAGTTGCTATTAGTTACAAAAAACAAGAACATAACCATTTGCCTTGCATTTTGTTTACCTTAGCAACCTTTGTATTAAAAAGAAATGTATTGATATGGTAGTCGATTTGTAAAATAGCAGATTATTCGTATCGTAGAATACAGCCTTCGATGCACAAATTTTAATTAAAATTATCTTATTTCTAGGTAATAAAGGTGTTTTAAGTATACATGTGTTCTAGCACTAGCAGTCTTTAATATATATGTAAAGTCCCCAAATGAACTTGGCCCTCAATATAGACCATGGGACGTGGACCAAATAACCAACTGTAAAACAAATTCTGTAGTCCCCATCTGGGGGGTAAGGGAAAACCAAGTGTAAATTCATAATAAATTATTGCGATCACATAACTGTCTGTTCCCGCACATAAAACTGGCACATTTTCTTAAAAATATATAAAAGGTCACCTCAATTTCTTTTTCCCAATATCAGAGACCAATGGATATGTATAGACTTCAGCAAACCATGAGCTAAAGATATTACAATGGGCCGGGTACGTAGGGCCATTGTTATAGCCAGGTGTTACCACCTCCACGATTCGGGTTGAGTGACAAATACCCGTCCTCTCTCACAATAACTAACCAGTGTACATTATAATATAGGTCGTTGACACTAAATTTTCTTCTGAAATCGCGGTAAATTGAATAGAAATGAAGTTAAGCAATAAGTTACGGATTTTGGTTCTGCACACAGTTGTTAGGTCAAGCTTGCCCAGCAACATTCTCTTATGATGTTTGTTCATGTTTTCTTCCTTTTCGAATAAATGATGAAAACATGGCCAAAGTTAATTGAACACGCACTATAGAAGTTCAATATTTACTTATTTGTGAATGAGGTTAAGTATTTTGTCCTGAAAAGTACTCAGTCTAAATTGGAGAGCGTAACAGCTGAAATCTCTTCAGCTGCGCGACAATATAACAATGGTCCTCCATTCCCAGATGAAAGGGAATTTGAAGTGTTTTTCTACACCGCATACCGGGCCGGTGATTGAATATCTTTAACTCCATTGTTTGCTGAAGTCTATGTGTATCCACTAGTCACTGATATTGGGGAAATGAAATTGAAGTGACATTTTATGCTTTTTCAAGAAATGTGCCAGTTTTATTTGTGGGAACAGACGATTATATTATTTTAATAATTAATTATGAATTTACACTTGGTTTTCCCCTAGCCCCCCGATGGAGACCACAAAACAACAGCATAGAAGGACATGTCCCATCGACTAATAAGAAAATGTTTCTATTTTTAAAGTCCACAAATGAACTTAGCCCTCAATAAGATAGTGTTTCTATTTCTATTCAGCTTAACTTGGATGTTTTTTCCCTTCTAGCTCAGGTCATTGCTATTTCTGTAGCTTAATAGCATATTATTGTATTGATAGAACAAATCAATTGAATTCAAGTGCAATACTGCATTATGCCTTCTCTAATGCTCTATTGTTGATACATCCATAGCAACGAAAATCACAAATACAGCTTAAAAATAATGTAGAATATGTCTTTTGAAAATGAGTAAAAGATGTACGATATAGGCCTACATGTATATGGACAGAGAAGTTTCTAAGTTATAAAATATTGGTCCCATGATAAAGTGAGCTTGTTTGTCAATCAGCTTGGTTGTATAAGCTGTGAGCACATACCAATTTTCCTTGTGTAACATATTGATTCTGCATTTGGTGCAAAATACATTCAATCAACGCAGGTCATAGGTCATTTGAAAACTATGATTTTCCAGCTTCTTTGATTTTCGGTTGGGACTTAAGATAGGTACAGATGGAAATTTCTTGCTCTACCAAATTTAAGGCGAGGAAAAGGTCAGTAATTTACACGCTCATATTACCATAGAAATAATTGGACACCATTCTTTGCAGTATTGAGTTGATAGGGCTGGTGGATTTTGCAGCACTGGGGTTAAATTGTCAATGAAACTAAAAAAGAAACAATGAGGTTTTATCAGTATGAAGATAATGTTTTATTTATAAGTATTGTAATATTTATCTCAAGTCAGTGGCAGTGGCGTAACCAGCGGGGGTTGGGGGAGGGGGAGCACGCAGTTGTTCAGAATCCTTTTCCCCCTCCAGTCCCCTCCCCAAATGAACTTTACAGTGTCTATGGAGAAGGACCCAAATTTGCCCCCTCAGAAAATGCCTCGGCACCCCTTCCCCTTTCGCAAAGGTCTGGTTATGCCACTGGTCAGTGGTGACCTTTCTCTCTGCAAACTACAAATTTGGGGTCAAATGTCAAAATTGGTAAAACCTAAAATATGCTTGAATGACGAAAATACCAAACCCAGTCAAGCCTGTCTGCGCTCCTCACCCACACACACCCAATATCACCCTCCAAGCCCACCCAACCCCCAATAAAACTCTTGTACTGATGGTCTACTGATCGGAGTATAGGATTGTACTGTGTACTGATCAACCACCACTGAGTTCCAACCAACCGGTGACTTGAGACTGGCTGTAGGCGAGGTTTGTTTTGCACTCCATCAACCTTCAGACAAGACAAGCAGACCCCATAATGTGAAGGTTGGTCTTTCTCCTCAATACAGGCCCAAGCATTTGGTGTACTCACAAACTATTAGGAAACCCAAGCTGACATTTAGTACTGCAGGTTCAACTGTTAGGTCTATAGATAGATATTTGATACAATATAAAGCCTGCCCTTTTCATACTAATAGTGTAATGCCAATCATTAATTTGGAGAGTCAGGGTACTGTGTCTGGGAAAGGACTTTGGACTTGATGCATCCAACATATTAGTGCTAATGCACTGTACAAATGAATTATCTATTGCATGTTGTCCTGTAAAGGGGGCCCGATGTCTTAATTGATTTGTGCATTTCTGTTATAATTAAACTTAGTTGATTCTATAAGAATGTAGATAATTTGATTATGGTGTGTTCTTTTTCAGTATTAGGGGTATATGAATAAGTTTAAATTGAAACAAAATGTTCCATATATATTTCAACTTGATGACACTTGGGGGTTAGATTAAGGTAATTGCAAGCTCGTTAGAAGTACCTGAAAGATAAAATTGATCATGGCCATATTTAGACCAGACGAAACGACAGTACATGCATTAATTTTTCTGTCCACACGCAATATTTGTCTCTTGTTACTATTTTTTAGCTTGCCAAACCAGGGCTGTATTGGGCGGTAATAAAATCACGTACACGTATTATATTATGGTGTGCTATCGTGCGGAGAAAATGAAAACAGATGGAGTGTAGTAGCGTAGGCAAACGCTGGCCGAGCGGCTTCATTATTAGCATAATTTAGACGTCCCTGGTTTTGTGACTGAAATATGTACATGACCTAATTAAACACGAATACCTGATTTATGCAATTTTTGGATGGTTCTTGATGTTGTAAGCATACGTGTAGCAGAATGATCTTCACGGATGTGTACTCTTTCAATATGCTGTCAAGGTTATGTTAGTTGTAGGGTGTTTGATTGATTGATTGATTGATTGATTTTAGACCATGGAATAGTCCTGACAGATTATAAGAAGCACTTCTGGTTGTAACAGTTGGCTTTGTTGTGGTCCGTACTCTAGTTAGTGTACTTCAAGGGATAAGCAGCAATCTGCAGTTTATCAAAAAATGTATAGGTATCTTTGTTACTGAAATGGATGTGCAAACATAGCCTGCTTTAAATCTATGTATTAAAGACAAAACAGTACATCTAATCCGTTAGTGTACTGTCTATGGTTGTGTATAAAAAGTCCAACTTGAGATAAAAAGAAATCCTTTCTCTGCAAATGTCTCAGATTTTGAAGCACATTATTGCACAATGACTAATGATGTTCATGTAATAAGTGAATTTTTAACACATTGGGTAATAAAAAATTACAGTGCAATAAAGGCCAAAATCAAGGGTTGTCTTTGCTATGATATAGTGATTTTGTCCATAAAAATGTCCTTTGTTCATCCTAGGTTTTCGACTACCATTTGAGAACAAATGGAATGAATTTAACATTTGTTAAAAATTGGCCTGGGTCACTTTTAAAGGGGCATTTGTGATCCACAACCTCGTCCCCCTGACTTAAATTAAAAAAAAACCAAAACATTGAATTTTTATTTCATCTGAACTGTTAAACTTGGTGCAGGTGTGTATAATCTCAAGTGCAAATCGATCGTGTCTGGAAGAAATTCACAGTTTTTGTACTGTCCATAATTAGACATAAATTATATCACAGTGGCCAATGAGCCCAGTGATCAAGTATTGGTCAAACACACACAAAGACACAAGATTGGAATTAAGAATTTTTGGGAATGAATTGTTTTCTCAAGGATATCTAGTAAACCATAAATAAAACAAAAGGGGGTTTTAATAAAAGCACATGCATGATTGTGTAAGTTAATATATTTATCGGCCTATTTTAAAAGAGCTGAGAAAAAAACAAAGTGATGCTTATCATAATACATGCATGTCATTAGTTACCTAGCATTACATGCCCTGTATTTCAAATCAGTGATAGATAATTAAAGCTGGAATAAATCATAATCAAAGCTAAGGACAGGAGCCGTATCCAGTGTCCAGTTCCGACATTTGAAGCGAGCTGTGGTCGATGGCATTATTAATTACTTGATGATAGGACTCAATCTCCATTTTTATCACCAGTCCCTTGTATATTTTGGTTGGTGTTGAAAAAAGTTGCTATGTATGTTGTAAACCTGCTGGAATGAACCAAGAGAAATGGGACTGGTATATCTGGCAAGCGATGAGACATGTAATGGTGGTGTGATGCATACATGTATAAAAAGATAAATAGCCTCATCTCCAGCTCAGATTTATTTTTTACCAGAAGTAGTCGCATTTTGGCATCTGAAGAAAGCTATTTTTTCTCATTTATCTGTGAAATCTTAGGGCTAAAGACTTTTTGGTTTGGATGTTATGAGGGAACATATGCCCTATTGGTCAACCAATATTATTGGCAGAGAGTACTCGGGGGGGGGGGGGGGGGGGGGGGGTCACAATCAACATTTTTAAGCACTTCGCAGTTAAACAGGTTGACTAGCGGCAGGAATTTACAGATGGGTTTTGGGGTGAAGGCCATTCTATCCAGATGAAAACTATATCAGTCTTGGAGCAGGGGCATAGCAATATCATTGCAATTTGGTGGGGGAGGGGGGTAAGAAGGGAGTAGGATGAAATTTCAAGGAGGCTGGTTATTTATTCCTACTTCTATACATTATCATTCTTGGGTTTGGTGGAATTAAACAGGCCCGTAAGCGGGTGGGGGGGCTGACAAAAGGGACAAAAAGTCCACTTTTTCCTGATTTTTGACACAAAAAAGTCCAAAAAATTATAAAGAAAATTTTGACAAGAAAGTCCACATTTTGGGTGATCAATGTTCAAAAAGTCAAAAAAAAGGACCATTTTAGGGGGGTTAGGTCCACTTTACCAAAAAAGTCCACTTTTCGAGGTTCCCACCCCCCCAAAAAAAATAAATCCTGCGTACGGCCCTGGATTTAAATGATTTGTAATTAGGGCCACATATGCTGTTTATGGATTAAAAGGTTGGTAGGCAGGCCTTTGCAGTGACAACATAAAAATAATGCTTACCTTAATTTAATAATTAAAATATAACATTGTCTAAGTGGCTTTGGTGTCGCCTGCTATGGTCAATGATTTATAAATATTTTCAAATGTTACAAGGATCATTTCTGCCAAATTTCATCTTAATAGGAGCATTTTGACAATGTTGACTTTGGCCCTAAATGACCTTGAATGAGCCTTAATGACCTCAACTGAATTGAATGGTTGTTTTATGCATTGGTACAAGTTACACCAATGTACACCTTGCACAGCTGTCCAGTGATAGCTTCACATTTTGCATGTCTGACTTTTGGGTCAGAGGTCAAAGGGTCAAATTTGAAGGTTGCTAATTAAGTGGTACCAATTAGCACTATATGTACCATCATGTTTGTTTCTAGTAAACATTTAATATAAAGTCTGGTGACCTTGCTCTGTGCTCAAAAAGATGGGTCAAACATAAAAATGCTCAAATTATATAAATAACTATACATTATGTTTGTCTTTAGTATAAATTTCATAAGAAATAATTATGGCCCAAGAGGTGGGGTAATTCAATTTGATGCTGCCGGTTCCCAGTTCAATATTTCCACTGGTTGGATTTTAATCAGGTTCTGGATGTAGTCTGTGCTAGTCCCCCCCATCTAGCAAAGTCAGAGAACCAAAATGGCTGAAATTTGAGTTTTGTTTAATGTTATAAGCTAAAACAAATCATTCTGAATTAACGGTAAGCTTGATTAGATTAAAAAGTGTTTAAAAGTAATTAAAAAACTTATGGGGGTCAAATTTTGGACTCACAGGACAATTTCTTTATCTGGAATATGAAGATTTTTGGGTCCGAATTTTTTTTTTTTTTGGGGGGGGGCAGACATTCTGCCAGACAAGGCAGGGGAAGGCATAGATAAAACCCCTGGATAGAGACAGGGAAGAAACAATCAGATTGCAAGAAATGGACTTGCATGTTAGCTGAAGAATTGCCAAGTTGACATTCAAGCTTAACTTCCAAGTTTATTCTTTTGAGCAACAAATGCAGGTGTGACAGTGACACGTGTCAAGATTTACACTGTCAGGGATTGAGAAATTCCAAGTTATGTGGTAATACTAGTAAGAATAAGAGGGCGACATGAAACCTGCTGTCAATAGAATTTGTTCCCCAAATTGGGACAAAGTGCCGAATTCTGATAACATTCAAAGATAGTGCCGTGTTCAAATGTGTAGATTTTCGTACGGGTACAAAGGGGCTGATCCAAGTGGACCGATATTGGGAATATAACTTGTTGGATTATTCCAATTGTTCAGAACCAAAATTATTTATTAGAAGGCAAATAATACACATTTTAATGTTAACTAGTTCAGAAAGCTCTAGGGAATACAAAACCAGCCCTGTGTATATGGCTGTATACTGTATCAAGCTGAATTTTTTGCGGTGGTTTTATTTTCGCGGATTTTGCGGATCACATGTCATCCGCGAAAATAAAACCACACGAAATTGAGAAAATCAAGCATTTTTTTTACTATGTTATTATATAGAGCATATACCCAGAACCGCGAATTCAACAACCTGTGAAAATGTACAATCTGCTTAAAACTGTGAAAATATCTATCCGCGAAAATATTGGCTAAATACAGTATATGTTGGTCAAAATGTTAACCCTAGAGATTATAATTGCTCACTGTATCCCCACCTACTTGGATTTCAATGGGACTTGGACACTATGAGCCTTGGGAAGAGTTGCACATGTGACCTCAACATATGGAGGTCATAGTTCATCTAGGGGCCATTTGGGGTCATTTTAATTTGAAAACTGAGCACTACATTTTGTCACAGTGTCAGCACACTTGGATGGATTTCAATAGGCCATGAATACAATAAGCCTTGGGCACCAAGCCCTAACACAGACTTCTTTACTGATTGCGACATTCGGCAGGGACATATTTTATACAATACATAATTTCTAGAAATGCTTGTTGGGACTAGATTTAACATTGCAAGGTTTCTCATGAGTTAGAACAAATCCAAGATAATAATTGTGTACATTGGTGAAATCTGAGAAAGAAGAATTTGGCAAATGCCTATCCACAGGTAAGGCCAAAAAAAAATTTGTTTGATTGTCCATAGATGACTTTTTAGAGTTGGGTCGGTCGGTCGGAAAAACTTTTTTTAATGTCAATAGCAAACTGTATGGAAACATGTTTGTTTGTATTAATAAGTTAAACACTAAAAATCAAGTTGATTCTTACTCAAAAATGCATCTTTGTACATTATGAAACCCAACTAACATGCTAAGAAACTGTTTAAACATCTTTTTTACATTTTAGAAAGTTAAAATTGAAAAAAAAAACACCTTTTTAGGAATTTTTCAAAATTAGGGTCGGTATTCTTTTGCAGAGTAAAAGGAAAAAAAAAACCTTCCGGATTTCCAAAATTAGGGCCGGTCAGATGAGGACAATCAAACAATTTTTTTTTTGTTTTGCCTAAGCTTGGGTATTGGGGTTGTCGCACTTATTCAGCAGCCTGAACTTTCATTTTTAAGGGGTCAAAATAATTAAGCTATCACCTTAAAATTGTGATGAGTAGGGTTCCAGAAATAGGTCTTGACACCATGAACTGTTTCCCTTGGGGCATCTGAGATGGACTAATATTTCCTCACAATAAACTATCCCATGATCATTGTCTCTTCCTCTGCGTTTATCAGTTGTATCGCGCACCTTTGTTGACCTGTGTTACCTCAAGTTGAAGGTGACGTCATTATGTGTCTTTGCATTCCTACTAGCGTCTCGATAGTGCCACCTTTATTCGCGTGCATATAATGACTATGATTCCAAGCATAGCTTCGCGCGATTCATGTCTGCGCAAAATAAAAGGTCGCAGTGAACGTCACCTTCAACTTAAGGAAATATGTCAAGATTTTTGTCAAGCTCAGTTTGACTTCATTCATAAATATATGTACATAATCACAATTCCCTAAAAGATAACAATTTTGATGTAAAATTAACAAAATAGAGGCATTTTAATTTTTTTGTTTATGACATATCAAATCAAGAAAACGGGCGGATTTTTCGCCACGGCTTCATTGATCAAAAGCGCCCAATTTTTGCTCTCCTCGTGACGTCAAGTGATGACCAAAACATTGTGTTGACCTCAGAATTGTTATTGCCGACACTGTAATATTGATCTGTTAACTGGTGTTGGTTTTCTAATTTCAAATTCTGAGGGCTGAGACACTGGCAGTAATTGCAATTTTCTAAGGGTTTACATACTGTGTCCAATATCTGTGTACTTAATTGACAACAAATTCTCTGTAATCGCATCTTATGAGTCCTTTTGAGGGCTTGCCATCGATCATGAGTTAGGATTTGAATTACAGTAGGATTGTGGGTAAATAATAATATTAAAAAAATGATATGTATTATAGACTTCATTGAAATCCATTGCCATAATATTTTTCATACCTTATTTGGTTTGAACATTAGTTATCTGTATGTATCTGAAGACATGTTTTATTATAGTGGGATTGTAAGAAAATTCACAATATTTTAGATCCATTTTGTTTGGAATATTATTATTTTCATTAGTCATAACTTTTAAATTCATGTTCATTTGGTCTTTCTGGCTGTTCATGTTGATGGGAAAGTCCCCTTTGTGTTCTGTAGCTTCAACTGTGTTTTATTCACAGAATTGGTACCATTTCATGCATCATTGGTTGCAATTTGGTCAGAATGAAATTACTAGAAAAAATTCTCACAAGTGGTTTTATACCTTTTTTGTTTGTTAATTACTGGTATACATGGGTAAAAGTGAGTCAATAGGGTGTGATAAAATGTGGTTTGCTTACTATGCTAATTTAATTATCAATGTTTCTAACAATAGGGCAATAACAATGCGAGGATTGTGAATAGATTTGGTTGAAGTCTAGTATATCACTAGATCAGCAGCCCCAGGGAAAAGAAACCTGTGCTAAAAATAGATTGGTCATGCCAGAAATAGCATGTTCATTCTTTTAATACTTGTGTTACTAGGAAGTATGCAAAAATCTATGGTAACCATATTTACTGGTATTGAGGCAGGGTGGCTTGAAGTGGTATAGAAGTATGGAAAGACCTGTTTAGAAAACGACACATACCAAAAGTAGATACTAAGTTATACTTTGCGGCTTAAGTTTCAGGACTATTTTGACTCTGACGAAATGATTCTCAGAGTGTCATGATTGTTGGATGTATTGATAGATACTTTCAAATTTAATTCTCAAATTTTAGCTCAGCGTTATGATTTTACACCCCTGAATTTGTGTGTAGTTCACGCTTGTATCGAAGGGTGTGACACCTGGTCTAATTGTTTTGATCAATGTAGAAAATGGTTATGACAACAACAAAAAAAGCAATTTACATAAACCATTTACTGAAACCACTCTGGAATAAGCCCACCTGCAAATTTTGAAATATAACACAACATTCAAAAATGTAGAAAACTTGTAAGAATGTGCAGGTCTAGTTAATTTTGAGGAAGCTTACATTGCTTGAGCATCAATTGGGGAACCAGGGGTGAGTGATATGTAGGGTTGTTGTAGCCAAGGCTTTGTCGACAATTTATTTCGCGACATGCATTTATTCTTTCTGTCGACAAGCATGGACTGATTGTCGATAAAAAATCTAGTTATAAAATTACCTTTAGAGATAAACATCGCCGATATTAGCGAATTTCCTCACCAATTTTCTATATTTTTTCTCAGCTATCTTTAAGTTGTGCGTCGGCGTCGCCATCTTTTTTTTGCAAAAACAAAATACCAAGTTACCCAATGAGCATGTGTGCTAAGGACGGGGAAATCCCGTATGACGTAGCCGAACTCACTCGAAAATGGCCGAGCAATCGCGAATATCGCTACCCTTGGAAATCCCTTTTACTTTGACGTAAGTCGCACCGTGACTCCCGACTGCCTCGTGAGCCGAGCCGACGTTCGGCAATAATAGGAAGTCTGAATAATGTCAAACATGCGACGGAAAAGAAAAAGAATAACTTTTTAAAAGTTAAAAAAAAAAAAAAAAAAATAAGTAATTATTTTTCAGTCAACAATTTACAATTTTTGTACGTTAAAATGTTAAAGTTTGCACCGTTAACTAATGTCATATCATTTTTTAAGACAATTATGGTTGGAATAAAAGCTTATTTTATTTGGCGGTCATGCGACGTTCAGGGTGCTGAATTTTGTTCCATTACTCACTCTCAATTAAAATAGGCCCATGCGCTTACATGAACATGGACGAACTCCTAGTGCCGGAAAATCGTTAGACTTTTTGGCGAACACCTGTCGACGTCGGATCTTGAAATTCGACGATTGTCGAACAATAAAAATCCTAATCGACAACAACCCTACGTGAATGATGGTAAATGGTATTGGAATTCTTTATCCAGTGTTGCTCCTAAGTTTACCCCCTCCCTGAATAAGCCCACCCCTATATTTGAGTAAGTCTTCCACGGGTTATGCCCGAGTGGGTTTTAAGCGGAGATTTTTTTTAAAATGGAAATAAACTCAGAGTCAGTAGTGTCTTTATTTGGAATGCTCCTTATTTTCATGCATTCATGTCTTAGGTACTTAGCAGAGGGTGTATTGGAGTCAATTCACAATGTTGCACCGCGGTTTTGGGAAATTTCACCTCTAGGATCATTGGATCCCAACAAAGTCCTATTTTAAACATAAAAACCCTGACTTTACATCATTTTTAGCCCCCAAAGTATATACTTAAGAATTTTTAGCATGATCATGATTTTTTTTTTTTTTTTTTTTTTTTTTAACTTTTTATCCCTAAGTTACTGACATGTTTTGGTTTGTACAGTTACAGTATAGGCACATTGCAATGCATATGGGATTGGTTCAAACACCCTCTGGTATTCTGTCTATTTTGTGCAAAAGCGTTAGCTCATTAAGGATAGCACAAGGCTATTACATACAAATCTTGTGTCATAAACATGCACTTAAATTATGGTATTGATCCTTGCTGGCCCCCATTGTCTTGAGATAGCTACAAAGTAGTGCATGAGTCTAGTACTAGACCATTACCCAAAAATGTAAGCTTCTATAGGAGGATAAATCATTGCAATCCCCTGGCAGCAGGAGGTTTATTGGACTCATACCCCACCCGGAGGTGGGGGTGGGGGGTTGTATGTAAGGCCTAGGGGAGGCGTGTATTGAAAGGCTAGATATTAAAACAGGAAAGTTGCCCTAACTAGGGGTGGAAAGTCACTAGTTTAAAAGGTAAGGCCATGTTTATTTAGTTGATTATATAGGGCAATGTTATAAGCCAAAAAGGTATCACTGACATGTGATGAAAATTAAATTTTAAAATTAGATCAGCTATTGGTATTAGTAAAAAAAAACATATCTATAGGACCTTTTGGAGGCATCCATGTTGGAATGTAAATGCAAAACATAAAAATATTTATTTTGAGTGATTCTCTTCATTTAATCAAGAAAGATATGATTTATAACGGGTATGTCTTAATAAAATATAACACAACTTTGTCCTTTAACCCTAACCCTACCTCGGTTTCTAGCCTATCTCCCGAGAGGGACTGAAAGAGTGAGGAAGAGGGGAACAAGAAAAGTCGCAAATTCGGGTGGGATTCGAACCCAGGACCCTTCAGGCCCCAGCCCCATGACCCGGGATAGCACGCTACGGCAGCGGGCCAGCGATTTCGTGCCCATATGAGTCTTGGTTTGATGACGTCATCGCTACTTTCTGGACTTAGTGCATTTTCCTCACTCAGTGCGGTGAGCTTTAGTGAGATTCAGTTGTGTTAGGGTTAAGACTGGGCAAAGACATTTTACGAGTTGTGAGTATAAGTTTTGAGTTAGCATTTTTGTTTTTTGAATTGGTAGGTAGAAGTCTGAATGCCTATGTCAAAGTAGAATTAACCAGGGGGAATCTAACTGGATATTGCAATTTTCAGTTGTGTGTTGGAAATCAAGTACCGTAGATGATATAATATATATCATATTGTCTTTAATAAACACCCTAGGAAGTAAAAATTGTCAAAAAAGGGGCATTTATTATAGGCCTAGGTCATTTGTTCATTTAAATTTCCACTGCAAACCATAGCCAGCAATGTCTGAATACAGCCTAAATCCCATGGTCCAGGTCCTCCATGCACCAAAATGAGCAATGCTTGAACAAGCACAACAGCTTTGACAATGGCTGCATCCATGGCTTTACGAAAATAACATACTGGCCCACTAAGATGATTTGTTTAAGGCATCTGTTTTTTTCCTTCAAAAACTAAGATTTCACAAGGTAAATGAGAAAAATAGTGAAGCATGATAAATTGCAAAGCCGAATTCTCAGTTGTATGGGTTGTACGATGAAGAGGAAGAAGCTATGATGGTGGTAGTCATGGATGACAAATATGCACTATTTCTGGGAAACATAATCAAAATTTCCTTACAGAATGGCAAAATTCCCCACTATTTCCTATGTATTTTCTTATTTTAAAAACCAAAATTTCCTTCCAAACATCAAGACTTCCTGGGAACATGGTTCCTGAATTACCCAATTTTCCAGGTGGTAGTATTGGCAGCTGTAATGATAATAGCATTAGAGATGATGAGGATGATAGAGAGGAGGATGTTGAATAAGGGGAGGAGATGAGGATGATGAAGAGGAAGATGTTGAAATGTAAGAGGGAAGACAGCAGCAACATAATTAGTGGCACCAAGACCATATTACAATAAAAGTAAACAACTACTTGAATGTGTTTAACATTGACAAAGTCAGCCAGGTGCTAGTCTGTTAGTTACTTCAATTAGTTAGTCTAACTGGTATTGTCTTAAAAACAGCAGGTAGGATGTCCAACTTTCAACCCTTGATACATGGCGAAACAGCATGATAAAAAGGCAATATTTTGTGTTTCAAGCATAAGTCTAGACTTAATTATCAATATTTTGAAAGTAAATGTAAAGCTATTTGAATAGGTAAGCACCAACATGCCTGGCCTTGCACATGGGTTTGGTTGGTTACCTGTGGCTTTTGTTGTTCCAACTGAGCTGATGAAGTATCATAAGGTTAAGACACTGCCCTGGATTCCTGGAATTTTGCCACATGGAATTATGTCACTGACTGCCACATTCTGACGTTGTAGGCGAGCAGACGAGTGACCTTTTTCCCTACTTCAGTTCCTTGGGTGTGCTGTAATTGTGGGTTCTTATGTTCTGTTCATCCCAGAAAAAAGAGTAATGTATCTCAAAATGGACAAAATGGTATGATTTATATATCAGTAGGAAAATGTTATGACTACATTGGTACCTAGATGTATCAAGAGAATGTTAGTATGTGTGTGCTTAAAGGTGTCAAAGAGGTCCTCTTTTCACTCGGAAACATGTTGTCGAGATGTGGAGCTATTTTGGTATTCCCATTTCTCCTCCTTGATGTTACTGGTCTGCTTTGAAGTTTAGCCAGAAGCAAACGCAAGACTCTCGCCCAGCGTGTTGGTGTTGATTTAAACTTTACACCAAGTGATGGTTTTAGAGGTACAGCCCTTGCATGATAATGAACACTTGATTAATCAAAAAGCAACCAAGATCCCAAACACCGCTTTATTAACGGGAACTTTTCATCATTACCAGACAAAAGTATTGGAATTGTAGGCACTGAATGTTGGATTGATATATTTGCGAATCCTAGATTGCAGGTCGCCGTCGATGTCCGCCTTCGGGGATGATATACAGTCGTAGGTGGTGTTGGCAGCAGTCGCTATTCCGATACTTATGAACAGCAGGATGTGCTCTTCTCGCTCGTTATCTCGATAGGCACTAGTTTTAGATGGACGAGGAAATTAGAGCAGCTATCATCCATCATTAACATGCTGGTGTGGAAAGTTGTTGTCACTTGACCTTTGACCTTATGTGTATGAGGTCAAAGTATCTGGGTTGGCAGATTACACTGAGAGCGGTGACTGATGACATTGAAGTGATCCAGACGTTAGTCTGTATATTGGAATTGGTCTACTTTTGAAAAATCCAAAAATGTGCGGACAGAAGAAAGTAAGTGTGCACGATGGGGTTAGGTATGCCACTTTTGCATTGTGAAAAAAATTTGGAAGTCTGGTGAACGGGTTTTTTGGATAGAGGAAGCGGTGTTTGGAGCTCTAAATTGGATTGTTATGGTTGACGTCTTCTCCAGGGCCGAAAGGCTGTTTTGTTTTTTTGTGAAGGAAAAGGTGGAATTTTGGACGATTTGGAGGCAAGTAGTTTCAAGCAAATGAAGTACATCCGAGACTCACCAATGTGGATTTCCATGTCCTAAATGGGGGGTATCATATTGAGGGAAAAATATAATGAGTGTGTCGGAGAGAGAGAGGGTGAATTAAAATATAAAACTATGGGAAAATTTGAAGGCATTTGGGGATGAGTTATAACACCATCAGACATTTTGATGTAATTACTGAAAGAAGAACATAAGTTGTTTTTTTTAATTGGACCAGCAATGTTACTTTTTTGCCAAGATGGTTTCAATTTAATTGTGGACTAAAGAATTGTGAAGAGTCAATGAAAAACAATCCAATACCCATAATACATTGGTCCAAATTATCAACTACTGCTGATAAAATAGTGTTGTTGTTATGGTAACATCACAATTTGTTACATGGCGTCTGACGTCTCATCTATTGTGTTATGGCTATGGGAAATAGATTAAAGATTCAATCTCATAAGATTACCACCTAATTTGTGATGTCTTAATGCTTGCAAGAACAATCAAGTTCATGAAATCCAATATCCCATAATACATGTGTGGAATTATCATGTTACACAAGGCATATAGCGGATAAACAGATGTGATCATCAAGGTCCCCATAATGTGTGGGGGATATGGTGCACACATGCATTATAATTCAGGTTATGGCCTTGGACACTTAAGTGCTCTGCTCCAGGGGGCTTCCCTGCTATGCATGGGCCTATACTTTTATTGTCATAATTGACCAATTGTTTATTTCTTGACCTAACAATATATAAAATAAAATAATTTTGATTATGCTGTGGATGAGTTAAAATCCAAAAAAGTTGTAATGAGAACAAATCAGTCCAATTGATATCTTAATCATGACATGTTGTCAATATAGCAGAAGAACAGATGTGATCATCAAGGTCCACACATTGTGTTGTGGGATTGGGACACATGCATTATGAATCATGTTGGTCCTTTCACTTAAGTGCTATGCTCCATGGAGTTCCAGGCTATGCGGGGCCTATACATTTTTGTAATAATTGACAATGTTTATTTCTTGCCTACTAATATTAAAATTAAATAATTTTGCTTATGCTGTGGATAGAGTTAGTTATAATCCAAAAAATGTTGTAAATGAGAAACAATCAGTCCAATTGGGATATCTTAACATGACATGTTGTCAATATAGTTTTTTTAGGTAATGGGAATACTATGTACACTGTAGATTGGAAATTGGGCTGTAAAGAATCAAGAAAGTGGGGGCTATGAGAGGGTGGGGTGAGCAGGGCACTCACCTTTTTTGGGTTACGGATTGTTGTGGCCGACTTCCAACTTTAAGGAGTTGTGAAATGGTGGGTCTTTAATAGGCCCTTAGACTTAGAAAAAAAATTGAGGAAACTTGGAGGCTTTTGAACTAAAAAATCTGGCTCAAATTCAGTGAGGAAAAAAAGGGGGGGTATGAGAGTGAGAGGGCAGAGACGGGGGGGGCAATCTGGGTAGGGATGTGTGGTTGCCCGACTTTTGAATTAGGACGTGGGGAATATGATTTTTGTCTATTTTTAAATTAGGGCCTTAGAAATGGATGGAGGAAAGGAATATGCAGAAGAAATGCAACCTTTAGAATTCAAAATTCGGCTAAAAATTAAGCTGTCTGAGGCAAAACGACTTGTCCTCTAAATGGAACCTTCAAGAAACTAAATTATGCTTCCACGAGCTGAAAGTATTAGTAACTCAGTGCTGGAGTGTTGTAGAGGCGTGAAATGAAACATGGGGTTGTTCGGGAAGGAGGACCTGGGGTGTGGTTTTTGGAAGGAGAACATGGGATAGTTGGGGGAAGTGGACCTGGGGTAAATTGGGAAGAGAATCTGGGTTAATTCAGAAAAGAACATGTGGTATGGAACGGCCGAGAACCCATGAGTATTGGGAAATTGGCCATATTTGGGATAGTTTGTGTGAAAGGGCACCTGTGTAAGATGAGAATTTAGTTACTTGAGAAGGTGATGAGAAACGGTGAAGAGGGGGAAAGGGATCTGAGACAGATGAAAAGGGGGGAGATCTTTGTCAGTGGCGTAACCGAATGCAGTCGATCCAGAGGGGGCCAAAAAAATTTACAAGTGTCCCGCCCAAGGGGGCAAAAATTCGTAAGTCGTTCCGGTGATGTGCTCTAATGAACAAATTGCCAAAATCTTACTTTAATTTTGCCCAAATTTAGGCTGACAATTGGCGAAAAATTCACCGAAAAAAAAGGGATAAAATGCAAATTTTGGTAATATCGTCACGCTTTTTCGAGCGCCAGAGGGGGCGGCAACGTGTCCCCCGGTCGGATGCACGGGATTTTGTTAGTGAGACAGAGGACATTGTGGCCGTTAGGAGATTTTTAGACTCTGGGAGGTCAATAAAGTAGACTTAAGTTGCAAAGGGGCCCTGGGGTATTTAAACAGGGCCCTAGGTAGGTGACAAAAGTTACTAAAACCCCTAAGGTCACGTTCTGTCTGATAAGGTTCGTACGGAACAAACAATCCCCCCGTCACAAATCGCGAAGAAAGCCGAGAGACGAGAACCGCGAAATTCTAGTTTAAATATACGAATGTGCACAGATGGACAATAATGTTTAACAGACCCGTTATGAAATTAGTATTTAGCTCACTTTGTTTACCAATGTTTCTGGTTACCAAAGAGTCAAAGGCATGTTCTTCTGTAAGTTATTAAAAAGATGAAGATTAAATGACTTATTTTAATTGCTGTTTGCTATTGATGTTATGGACATACATAATTACGGTTAACATTTGAAATCAACAATGTTATGTGAAGTCAAATGTAATCATTTAAACATGGGAAATCGCCCACTATTTTAAACCACAAATGAATGCTGTAGTAGGAACTGTGAGTCTTATAGAGGAAGTAATAGTAATGTAGTGAATGTTTGATGTACTGTTTATTTACGACACAGACTGACTTAAAACCCAATCCATGTTGCATTGCTCAGTACTGGGTCAGTACTAACACTTTACTGTATGTGTACCCAAGTCAGTGTTTATACCAAGTGCAATATCAGTTAAAATGCCCAGATGCTGCTGGGATTGTCACAAAAAAATGTGTAGGTTTTCTATGCATTATGGAAGATTCTATCTGCTTTTTAGGGCTCAAAGAACCTCAGCAAGGTTCCATTTCCTAATCATAATTACATTAAGGTATTTGTTTCACATTGTCAGATGATAAAGATAGTTCTAAAAAATGTTTGTATTTGTTTTGTTATTTTCAGGAATTCTGGGAACATTACAGTCTCTTATGGAAAAGATGCAGGGAGGTGTAAAAGCATGTATTGACAAGAATGATCACATGAATACCAACTTATAGATAGTGCACAGTAGTAAGTACTCAACCTTTTGTTTCTCGAGTCGCCTTTATCTCTGATCTTGAAATGTTGTATGGACTTAGGAATGTAATGAGCTCAGGTATGTAATGAGCTCAGGTATGTAATGAGCTCAGACCTGTATGACTCTGTTTGCGTCACTGGTTGTTGAACACAGCACCAGCGTACCCCGCAGGGGAGCGGAGGCAGCGGCAGCACCCCGAGGGCTTGCACAAAATTATACAAAATCGGCCTATTTTTACTTATCAGAGGTCCCCGCACCCCGACCGCACCCGAGGTCCTCCAGTTCAAACTGGTTCAGCTTGAAATCGGTATTGAAGATTGAGCGTTGGGAAATACTGTATAAGTCTATATTTTTGTGTACAGTTATTTTCGCGAATTTGCCAAAGGCCGACATTTCACGAGTTTTTATTTTCGCGATTGTCAAAATTTGTTAATAGGAAATGCTCATCAAACTTACTAAAAGACCCCAAATATAACAAATTTCAACTCTCTGATAGTGCTTTCATTTATTATATCTTTTTAAAGTTCTTACTGTATTATCTTTTTATGCTGCAACCCCATTTTCTGTGGTGTATGTACCGATCAAAGTTCTTAATTCCGGTGGATATTAAACTTCATGTCCATGCCCCGTTTTTCTTCCCAGACCACGGTCTCTTTTTAGCTCTTTTTGTCGGTCATTTCTCTGGTTATTTTAGTCTCGGTGACTCAATCGCAATGCAAACTTTCCGGACCTCTAGCCAAATTCCCTGATAGATGATCGCGTCGTTCAGATTGAGTTAATACAGATTTCCAGTGTTTACTATGGAGTTCCAAGAAGTCCGAATGCGGGTCCATATGATCAATACAATCTCAAACTTCAGTGCATGTGAAAACAATGCCAAAAGGTCATGGGTCAAAGGCAAAATGCATATGGGAATGCACCATTTTTTTGTACCCAGATGGCCACATTGAGATTTTATGGTCTTTGATTGGGTTTTCTTTTTTCAATTTCTCAAGTTTTGTTTAATGGAAAATGACAAAAAGTGTTATGTAGTATATTTTGGGTAATATTGCAAGCTGTTGTAAAAAATTCTACCCCATGAAGTCCGGATGCTGTTTAACAGTACAATGTTTTGTGTTTACCATTTCTGAGCATTTCTTGGATGTACATTATTTTTCGCAAGTTTTTATTTTTGCGGTTGTAGATTTATTTGCAAAATTCACAAAAATAAAAGCATCGCGAAAATTTCTACTTATACAGTGTATCAATTTATATAGGTACCAAGCTGAATCTTCAACCTCTCAAGGTTCTAAGAGTGAATCTTCACTGAACCAAACATAATTATCTTGGAACTAATTTAATTTTAGAAGTGGGTGAATCTTGATATAGTATTGTGCAAGGTGAATAATCATGGGTGAATCTTTGCCCAACCAACATTTTACACACATTACTGTGGTACCCACAGCCAAGAACGGCTAAATTATAGTTTCGTAAAGCATTTCTCCAACGTGTATGTGTCTGTGAGAGAGAGAGAGCTGCAGTTCTCACAAATAAATCATGGCCAGAGTGGAACACTTGGTACGTACATAGCGACACGGTAATGTATAGGAGTATTTACGCAGCATTTGTAAATGAGATGCAAGTACGTACGCTGTATCTTATGCTGAACGCTTATTGACGCGGCAGGTATTTATTACGCTGGCCACGATTCTTTGGCGGAAACTATAGTATGGCCGAGTCCAATTGGGGACGTTTTGTTTGTAGCAGTGAAAGGAAACATACTGGGGTAATGCAAAATGCCAAAATCTCAGTTTTTATTGAGTAAAGTGGGGGGGGGGGGGAGATTATTGATTGGGTTACACACCTTAAATTTCCAGGCCTGGTTAAAAATCTCTCTCCATTGTCATCATAAAGTACAAGTTTGTTTCTTGGGATTGTTTCAACTGGCTAGAAACAACAGCAGAATGCAACTATTTGGCATTGGAGATATCAATCCAAAACAATAGATCTTAATTAACAATTTATTTTAAAGATAATTATTTTGAGCAGCTTTCAAGGTTTCAATACGGAGAGTGGTGATGCATGTCAGGGTGTATCAAATGGACAAAACGATGACAATCATGATGTACAATGTTAATTCCAATGCCTTCTGCTTTGTGTATTCACGGTTAATTAGATATCCTAAAAAAAAGGAAAAAGGAAAGGTATTTTCACAATTTAAATCAATTTTTATCACACATTTGGTGTTATATAAGCAATGTTTGTATCACAGACTCCTGTAGACCATTTTGTTGTAAATTTATTATTTTTTGTCAAAAACACATACAGTTTCTTGTCAAGAAGAAAATTGAATTTGCTTATAAGATAGGTGTATATAGAACACTAAAGCCGAATGTATACTCCACTATCGCTTCATCGCGCAATGAATTTTACATCGCAATACCGTGCGATAAAAGTCATGTATACTCCGAGTGATAAATGTTTCATCTCGAGGAAGGTGTTGCTGTATTATTTTATTGACAACTAATGTTGCCAGTTGATAGTTTTGATAACAATTTACGAAATTATTTACATACTGTTCCGTATTTAGACCGAATGAGATCTAGCACCAAGAATAGACGTACGAGCGACATTAGTTATGATTATAGGTCAAAGTAATGTATAGCCAGGCCTGTTGATCAAGTAATATTGGACTGATGTTGCCAATATGCATTTTGAATTCTTTTACATGTTCAGGACTATTTTGTATTGTTTTACCATTTATTTCGCACTTCTTCAAGGATTTTGCATGACTTGTATCATTAATAATATTTTAAATGCCTAGTTTGATGATGACCAGTAGTCTACCTACATTTGGTTGGCTATGCATGCCACGTAAAGGATGCGCAGCTCAGGTGGGTAAACAAAATATTTCGTACTAACCGCCAAAACATTCTTTATGATATCTTTAAAAATAATAATCCCTCATGTGATCATGCTACTCGGGAATTTTCGCACTACTCCACAGCTTTTAATAATCGGACATTTAATGTAGGCCTATACTTCATTGGATGAGTATTGTGTTTGTTGTTGATTATCGGGCTGATAGGGAGATTTTGAAGAGCAGGTTCAGCTTGGTTTTCATGAGGTCATCGCCCGACCTTGGTTCCTAGAACAACCAATCAGAGAATTTTCGCGGCTGCGATATCGCTGAGAGTTGAACAAATTCAACTCTCCGCGAAGCCCCAAAATCCATCGCGCAATAGAAATTCTTTCGCCGAGGCAATAAGAAATTAGGGTCAAGTTTCTTCGCAGCCGCGACATCGCGGACACGAAGTGGAGGTTACATCAGGCTTAAGGCAAGATAGGTAGGTGCATTATACAAACATTTAGGCCAGGTTTTTTTTATGAGCCCGCCTACAGATCAGATCCAGACCATGAACGCCTGTTGTGCAGCCCATAGGCCTTGAGCAGAAATATATGTATTTTAAAAATCTTCCTTTTTATCCCCCTGGCTTATAAAGAAGGGGGGGAGGGTATTGTGATAGCATATTCCTTATGTGTGTATATATGTGAATGTGTGATCCATTTTGGTAGTGTGTGTGTGTTCCATTTTGGTCAAGTGACGTTTTGTGCTTTATCTTTGAAACGGTACATCAGATATGCAAAATTCCTTCGCTACATGAAAGCCCGTCATGCCATGCATCTTTCTTGCCAAATTTAAGAGCATGATATATGCTGGTTAGGTATGCAAATGAACTAATTAAAGGGGCATTCCTTGAACTTTTTTCAAAATGCAACTATATCTGGAATTCCATAACTTACGATATCAAAACATTTGACAAATCCCAAGTAAAACTGGGTTTGAGTGGTTTGAGGGCCAATATTCTCATAAATACTAAAAATATAAAAAGCATAATTTATTTCGGCAATATTTTAATGGAAGCGTGGTCCTCGACTGACTATTTCGTGCAAAAAGGGACAAAATTAACTCTTACTACTTTTACACATCGACCAGTGATAGTCATCCCCAGTATGCCAAGTTCTTATTAATACAGTGCATTCGAAGCCTGTATTTGACAGATGGACTCTTAAAAGATGATGCTAGTATGTTTTGTTGTGCCATTGAGGCACCTCAGTAGCGATCATGGTGTCATTTACCTAGGGCTCTTTAGAGCTATAAATAGCGCATCTTGACAAGCCAACCCGGGCCTGGGCTATTCACTATTTTGTTGCTACGGATTATTTTTAGTCGCTCGGTTTTAATTTTGTCGCTGTCAAGCCCAGAGGAAGGTCTTGTGAAAGACAAGTGTGGACCCGATGGTTTGTGTTGTCGAGCGTCTGAAAATAACTCGGTCCTCCAGAACTAAGTATTTTCTTGTCCCTGAGCACCTTCAACATTGTTTGAAAATGTCTTGAAATTAAGATTTTTTTTTTAGAAAAAATAGTTTTTCGTATTGAATTTCAAATCACTGGGGTGGCAGTATAGTATTACTTGAACATGTAAAAAAGATTGGGTACAATTAGGGCCTACCTTTGCATGTTTCTGCAACTGCACAACCAAATTTGTTATTGTGTAAAAGTGTCTTCATTCGTCATTCTGGATCATCTGAACGGAGAGTGCTGGTAGAAGAGACTGACCAATTACTCCCCCTTCTGCTGAGAGCAGTGAGAGATAGCTCATGGCATTATGGGCCATCTCCATCAAGAGGTGGGAAAAAATCTAAGAGCAAAAATGCAGAACTTGATTTTGCAACCAGTTTTGGGATTGGGGCATTGCTATTTTGATCACAGCCAGAGAGGAAGGGGGCATTGCTATTTTGATCACAGCCAGAGAGGAAGAGGTCAAACGGAGCAGTGCGGAGAGAAGGATGATAAAATAGGGGAAATGGAAGAGATGAGGGGAAGCGAAATAAGATTGTAAAGCTTTCAGTCAGAAATTGAAAGAGTATTGTAATATTACCCGGTCAAAATTGTTTAGATTGATCCCAAAATCTGCCCGGAATAAACAAAAACAAAATAATTTTGGAACTATTAGGGGCATGAACAAAGTATAGTTTGAACTCGGGTCTGGAGTTAGACGCTCTTTAGGAATAACAGCCTGAGTGTGTGAAGCCATCATTCTAAAAGATGCAGAGGAAAACAAGAATGTAAACCATGTTAAAAAATCTAAATGAAAATAGAAAGCTTTTGAGAAGGTGGTAACAGCATCTTAAATTTAGAGACAACAACAGCTTAATAAAAATTCTTTAATTTTGAATTAATAATGTTGCTGAAGGGGTGAACCATTTAAGTATATAAATTTGAATCTTATAGAATGGCCTTCACCCAAAACCCCATCTGTAAAGTTTTGCGTCGATATTTCAACCCGTTTTTTGATTGGTAGAGCACTGTGTAAACTATTAATATTGGTCTACCAAAATGGGACAACTTTTCGCTCAAAACATCCAAACCACACATCCTTTGGCTAAGCTTTCACAGGTAAATGAGAAAAATAGTAGCTTCGGCAGACACCAAAATCTTGATCACTTCCGGTACAAATTGGGGTTTTGGGGACGCAAAAAAAAAAAAAAAAAATCCCAGTATGCCGAGTTACCCCATGGCCCTGTTCAGTTGTGGAGAAGAAAGTTGCAGGTAACTGTAATCAGACAAGATAAGAAATGATGTTGGATCAAGATACCAGGCTGCTTGCTATTGAACGTCAAAGCCTGCTCCAAAAAATTTTTTTTTTATGAGCATAAATACCTCTGCCCGTGCCATGCCCTGATGTCTATGATATGCACGCAGATGATGCTCGCTAGAGCCCGCTGCTGCTGTGTCCATCTGTGCAGGACACATTAAGTAAAAATCAGTTGATTGCCGAGCCCTGGCCTTGTGCATTTGTTGCAATTGGGACATTAAAGGAGGCTTGAGTGCCCGTTGCTTGATAGTTGTGTATGGCACTTACTAACAATTAAGAAAATCACGTTTCATTGGGTTGCGAGTGTTGGATGGTGTTAGATTTACTGCAAAATAAGGGAGGATCCTGTAAGTAAGTATTTTGGAAGGTATGCCAGCGGACCCCAATTTAACATGAAAATTTGAAAGATTTCCATATCAGTTGTAAACTGTCCATTTTCTAGTCATTACAGTTAAACAATTATTGAAAGTGATTAGTATGAAGTTAGATTTTTTGAGGCAGCTTGGGGGAAATAACTCTACGTCTTTCAATATGGACATAATTTGGACTTTACGAAAGCCAAAAAGTTGGTTGGGATGAAAAGAGCCAGAGAGTCTTCCATGGGAAGTGAGTTTCTTGGCCTAATATACCCATGGTACGAGAGTTCCTAAATTTAAAAACATCATACAGGGTGTCAAAAGATATGCACCCCTTTTTTGGATTCAGAAAAATATTAAAAATATTTAGAGTGCTTGTCTGATCTAAAACCACCTGAAATTCCCTAAGTCAGGAAGATGAAGGTTCTTGAAATCTCTTGATATTTTTTCTATGGGTATGTATGGATGAAACATTTCACTTGGTGGAATAATTTCCCAAATACACTTACCAGTGTTTCTAGATGATATTGCCTGGATTTTGCCAATTTCAGCATTTTTTAAAGCTCTTTAAATACCTCTTTATTTCATATTTTCACTATATCTTTTATTAATTGCACGATAAACCTTCATATTGCCGGAATATGTTATATAATCTATTGTTGTAAATGCCTATTAAAAAAGTCGGTGTTTATTGCAGGACTTCAGCGGTTTATTAAGTGTAAACATGTTAAAAAATGGCGATTTTCAACACACAAACATGTCTTTTTGAATTGACGTTTTTTTATCGGGCAGTAATTTGTCTCTTTAAAAATGGTTATAAGTACAAAGTCTAAGGACTGTCCAAGAAAATATAAATTCTCACCGTTGGGTTTTTGATTTTAGTTTAGGAACCGTCCATTTTATTTTTAACCCTCATCTTACCCATCTTTTGAAAACTTCCGCGACGGGTGGTACCACCCCTCGGGGATTCCTTATTAAGCACATGTTACTTATAGTTTTGGTACCAATGGATAGCTCTTGTCTTCCTCCTTACATTGATACCAAAATGAAGTACCCAACCTTAATTGTATAATGTTCCAATCGGGTAATGAAATCAATTTTCACTGACATAGATATACAACGTGTACAATGGGCAAAATTTAATTTTTACATCAAAGAAGTAAGGAAAACCAGATTTGCAGATTTACGTTATAAAAAGCTAAGGTTCAGGGCTTTATTCATGACAGATATTATACGGTAAAACATTATAGTTTACAATACCTTCACATACCGAATATCCCCAAAAAAACACCAAGTCTGACAAGGGGGCTCTTTTTATGGGAGCGTAATAATTCGCTGAAAATATGATGTATTAATGAACAGGCCATGGTCGATTGCCTGACTGCCCGGTTTATCAATAACCTTTTGTTTGATTTGATTTGATCGAATTATTCAGAAAACATCTTGGAAACCCAAGAAAGCCTCTTACAGAAGGGGGAGGGCAAAAGGGGGCGAATCTATTTACAGGTGCAAACATAATATTAAAATGGTAGTACAGTATAAGTGCTATGTTGTTTTTCACTGAATTGCACGAGGGGCACCAAAAAAATCGACGGGGGTAAAAGGGGCAAAATTCCAAAAGGGGGAAGTTCTTCTGCAACGCGGTTTTTGAATGGGGACCAAGGTCACATGGAGGTCAGGCCTAACCAAGGATCATTGAATTCAAGTGGCAATAAATTGATGACCATAATACCACCCAAGGCCCCCCAATTGATAATTCTGACCACTTTGGGGGCCATGACCTCAGATGCCCTGTGACCCCACTATTGAGAGGGTAAATTGTGGGGCACTACCCAAGGACCAGTACATTGCAAGTGTCATGAAAAATAATGTGTGCCGTGAAGACCTGAGTGCAAAAGTACTTAACTCCACATTGGCCAAATTGATTGTTATCAATCATTTTGAGGTCCTTAGGGTTTCATAAAAGATAGCTAATTCTGTTTTTGTTAAAAAAAATGTTACACCACTTTTTGGGGGGCGTTGAGGTCGGTTGAGGGCAAACAAGTACTTAGTCCACCCATTAGCAACATTGATATACATCGCAACGTACAATCAATATATAATAAATGGTGAGTAGGTATTTTGAAAAAAAAAAAAAGTATAACAATTTACTGTTGTTGTTGTTTTGGCCACCTTTAAGATAATCCTAGAAAATCTTTGACGTTTAGCAATGAAACAATGCATTACTCCATTTGAGCGCAAAAGTACTTAAGTCCAAAACATCGATTGATTGCTTTATCTGTAATCAATTTGCCCACATCACCACTCCCGGGTGAGAGTCACCCATGTAAGGAGGTTAGAGATTGTTCAAGAGTCACCTTTTTTTAGAATTTTTGAGAAATTGTGATGTTTTTAGGCATCAAAACTGTACATTCTCCAATTTGAGATGCAAAAAGTACTTATGTACAAAATCGATTAGTGATTTATTCGTTAATTCAATGCCCGAAGCACACTTTTTTCCTTGCCATTATTCATCCCAAGTTATGGTTCTATAACCATGGGGGCTACTATTTAAAGTGTATATCTCTTTCCATGAAATTCCTACCATATTTTAAAAAGTTTTTAAAGGACTGAAATCAAAAACAAAAAATATGCGCACTTCAAAGTACTTCTTGCGCTCAGTCTTCGTGTGGAAACAGGGGGTATTATGTTTAGGCTTACCATTTTTACCCCAGACAGAGAATACCCAATTACCAAAAAGCAATCCATGGTGCCCCGGCGGGTGTGTGCCCTCTTGCAGACGACCCCAAAATAAATTTAAATGTCAAAATAAACCTTAGTTACGGTACCTTTACATTAAAAAGGGTGTGTCAAATAACCCTTAGTTATGGTACCATGTACATAAAAAAGGGTGTGTCAAATTCAATGTAATTTGCCAATTTAGGTATGTCGGCAGTGGGCTCTTACACAGAGAAATTATGTGTGATCAGGGGAGCAACTGTTGAACTATGTTTTACGGAAACTCTACTTTCAGTGTGACGAATAAGAGCTGTTGTGTATTGTGGGTGTGGTGTTGATAAGGGTGTGTGACGAGTGGTGGTGAGGGTGATTGTGTAAATAAGTGTAACGTGAGTGGCCATCATAGTTAATATTTTGTATCTGACAGTGAATAAGCACTATGCTGAGGCTTAAAAGAGCATGTTTTAAGGGTGTATTTAAGGTGTTTAAAAATTAAATAGTGGATAACTTTTAAAATTGTGTATTTTTTTTTTTTTTTTTTAATTTGGTGATTTTTTTTATATTTGCACGTATACAAAGGTTAAGTATGACATATATTTGTTCTCCTGGGTGGACTGCCTGTGAAAAATGCTCCCGGGCTCCAATTTTAATACTATTTTACGCAAAAAAATGACAAAATCGGGTCATTATGTAAGCATTCCTCCAATTAATGATGATGAGAGTTAAAAAAATGTGTGTACACATACTCTATGAGGTTATTGAAACTATGTATAAATATCAGTGTCAGACATAACAGAATATCAGTGTTACAGTTTAAAAAGCAATATGCCATGTATTCGACTATAGGTGAGTTTTTGAAGATAGGGCAAAATATGGTATTTTCTGTCTAGAAACACTGCTTCATGGTAGACTGAAATTATTACTGTCATGAAGAATAAACCATCAATATAGATTCATATGACAAATATGGAAGGATTTGTCCAACCTTCATCTTCCCGCCATCAGGTGGTTTTCTCTGACAAACACTCTTAAGTTAGAATTTTTTTTATGCATGAAAACAATAGCTCATTAAATCCACTGTCATTGGTAAAAAAATTGAAAGTTGACCTTTTTCCCATATTGTACATGTGGTAAATTAATAGAAAGCCGCCAAAAACCACATTGACCACGGTTGTACAATTCTTCACGTCCACAGCAGCAAAGCCATTGAGTTACTGTCATGTAAATGCTTAATAGCTTTTTTGTTCTAAGTAACCATAACCTAATCCGTAACCAACTGTTGTTAATAATATTTCTTAACAATAGTCAATGACAGTAGCGTAACAGGGGCAGGGGGAAGAGAACGCATTGTCCCCTCCCCGTGGGTCTGACCAAGAAATAAGTTTAAGCTACGGGTAAAGCAGGAAAGTGGGAATATAAAAAAAGTGGTGTTAAGAAATGTATATGCAAATGATATGATTTGAAAGTGATTGGCTTGTGGCTTCATGGACTATTTTTATGGCATACCCAAATACTAGTAGTCTTCATCTGCATTGTCAGAAGGAAGTAAATGGTAACAGATTGCTATTGTTTTCTGCCTTATTGCTATTTGGATTTTTATGTTGTAAAAAATAATTGAAACAAGAATTTATTCCTGGAAAACTATAAACAACAGATGATTCTGTTTTTCGAAAGGTCCATTTTGTGTGCACATATTTATAGTCAACTTGGTGCGATTACATCCAAACTCGCCATTACCTGGGTAACCTGAATATGGGTTGTTGCAACCACGACCACTGTTGCTATTGACAGGTATTGATCAGCAGTGTTATAAGGTTTCCATAGCAACTGTCAACAACCAGTCGCCTGTTAATTGTATCTATTCATCGGTGCTTGGCCTTAGCGCTTCTATAAATATTGTCCAATATACCGGTGTGATTGTATAAATGTATTATGGTTGTATAGTGGGGGTTTTACTTACATACCTTTGGTTAAAGAATTCTCAACATTGATCCTGATGATCTTGATCATGGTAATAACCCTTTTGGGTATAGCCCGTTTAGGGTGTTGTTGGTGTGTGCATGCGTGCATTTGTTATTAGTTACCATTGCTAAAATAATGCTTTGTGATGAAAACGTAATTATCTTGAATTTTGCTTTTATGAATTATTAATTCTTTAAACTGGCTTGGAGATTTGAAATACATTTTTAAAGTATTTATTAAAAAATTCAACTAAACCAAAAGATAGTCACCTAAAATGATCAATTCCAAGTTTTTGATGTAGTAAACTTTATGTGTAGTATAACAGTAACAATAATTCTGGATCAATATTTTATACAAATTTGTGATTTTCTACCATGACGAACATGGATTTTGAAAGCTTATCTATTTTACAACTGCGTGATTCGTTTGTGGACTAACATTCTGTATAAACAACAAAAAAATATTGATTTGTGAAAAATTACCAGGGCGTCCCCTATCCATTCAGGAAAGTTCCATTCTTTTATAGCTGGTCCTAGAAAAAATGGTCATTGTTCCCTTGAAGTTGCCAGGTTGAGGTTCTCCCGTGTTTGGTTTGGGATATATTTTTCCTGGGGAGTGAGGGTGCTTGGTGTAATTCTCCATTTGTTGGCCATGCCCAGGTATTTTGGTCTCTCTGGTGACTTTGAACATCGGTATGTCAACAGGCCAGTGACAGCCATCCAATCAGATAGCACCTCAGTTTTCCCGCGGTTGCTTTTGGCCAGGTTTTTCCCTATATGTCACTCTTCGGCTGGTAAGGCGGACGGACGGTCGTGGTCTATTTAAAAAATCCCCCCCTCCCTCCCTGGCTTATAGGTGGTGTGGGCCTGTGCCTCTGTGCTTAAGCTCGAGGCACTGGCCCACTCAGTCTCAATGCTTCGGGGCATCAGTTTGGTATTTTGTGTAGGAGTCTGGGTCCACTCCCCCCAGCTAGCTGTGCTTCTGGGGGTTGTCGCCCTGTGGGCGGCAGGTAGTGTGGACCCAGATTCCCACATGGTCCCTCTGCGGTGGTGGCATGCCACATCCATTGCATCCCTAATTTGTGGCCAGGCATTGTGTGTGATTTAAGTGGTATTAAAATGGCATATTCCGTCCGACCAGCCCATCCTGCAAAACAAATTGTGTCCTCCACTGGTTTTTGTTCTTGTCAGTGTATGACAGATTTACTGGTACTTTGGGGAACAATCTCTGAGTTGGCTGTTAAGGGTAATTCAAATTTAAATATTTTTGTTATCTTGTCATAAAATGTGTTTAGATGGTAGGATAGGTGAACAATTGCAGTCTTCTTGGTGGGTGTGTATGTTTGTATCAATTATAGATTATATGTGAAAAATATTGCATAAATATGAGACGTGTGTCCCAGTGAGACAGCAGGTCACGCTGGCATGCTTTATTTTCTTTTTCACATGAAAACAATGGTGCAGCGCTGACCTCTCCAGTTGGTAGAAAACGTTGGAAACAACTTCGTTTTTGGGGCTTTGTTTCATTTTACAAATGTTGCAGAAATGTTTCTAAAAGTCTACTTCATACCTCAGATGGTATAATTATAATGATATTTTTGGGGTTGAAAAACAAGGCTGAAAAGTGAAAAAAATTGTGTTTAAATAATGCGTGGTCTTGACAATTCAGGAGCCCCACATCATTTTAAAGTTGACCAAATCATAAAGGGACATCTTATCTGTAAAAAAGTCTGTGCACGTGAAGCTGTATCTGTTTGGAGAAAGCGAAGACCACGGTTAGTTCATAGATTGCCAGTTTGAACATGAATTCCCTCTATACTTTAACATGGCGAAAAACATCACTTGATTTTGCACCGTTTTCTGTGTGGGGAATCAAAGAGCAAGGACCGTGTCTTTTGTGTTTGTGCAAATCCATGCCTTCTGACCTCGTACAACAATTTCTACGGTTATCAATTGTGTCACTGTGACCTCAGGACTGATGCTGTGGCCGTCACAGGTCTCGTTGATGTCAAATGGTGCTGTGTCCATGGTAATTCCTCCACCCTGAACTTGGCTTGAACCTTAGTCTCACAGATCACAATACAAAGACTATGGCAAAGCATGTACATTTTCAATCATTGCTTGAACCCAGCCCATTTTCAAATGCAAATTTGCTCATGTCTTACAATGTACAATAGAATCTTTCTTTCCAGTACAAGAGTGGTTAAGCCATTCTTATAAACTAGTTTTGATTCTATTTCGATCTCTAATGGGTTCTATTTTTAGATGTGAAACATTTCAATAGAGAGAAGCAGAAGCGAAAGTAATTTCTCTGGAATCGAGTGTGGATTGGTTTTGTTGTATCCAAATAATGTGTTAGCTAACAGTAGAGCGGTCAATGCCATGATGCAATATGTTAAAATAATTACACAAGAAATAAATTTGTGTTGACTTTACTTTTACTTTTTTTCCTTGGCATTAATGCGAATAACTCTAGGTATGCTAAGCCATCCCGGTTTGGAGGGCAGGTTCACAGTCAGTGCAAAAAAAAAAAAAATCCTAATAGCAAGCCAAAATGTCCAGTTAAGGGGCTAAAACAGGGGTTCTCAATTATATTAGCTGAAGGGCCAGAGAATGCCAAACACATTTGAAAGTTCCTTACTTGAGGGCCAAATACACCTGAATTTTTTTATGTTTCCCTTTATATTTTGGAGCAAGTCGAGGGTCAAAAATCAATGGTTGGCAGGCCAGATTGGCATGCGGGCTGCCTATAGTATAGAGAACCCCTAGGCTAAAAGATGAAAAAGGACTGATTTAGCATGGGAATCCAACTTTTCCTTTGCAATTTTGCCCCAAAAAGTTTCTGAGGGATCAATCTGCCCTTCCCACCATGCCATTGGCTACGCCCCTGAGTAGTTGAAGATGTATGTATGTATGTATGTTTTCTTCCCATCAGACTGAAGTACATGGAATAAAAAAAAAAATCATTGTTGCAATAATGTACCATTCCAAGCACATCCACAACCCCATCCTGAGACTTGCAAGCAAAACATTATGACCACGAATGATACGAACAGAGCACTACCTAAGTTCCTATTAGGTTCTCACTGACAGACAACGCGGCTTTCATTCTCATCACTCCTGTGAATCACAGTTAATTTTGACCCTTCATGATCTTCTCAAATCACTTAATGCCAGATCCCAAACTGATTTAATTGTAATGGATTTCACGAAAGCCTTTGACACTGTCCCACACAACCGCCTCTTACTTAAACTAGATTATTATGGTATTCGTAACCGCACATTGGCTTGGATAGCAAAGTTCCTCATGCACCGTAAGCAAAGGGTCGTTGTCGGGGTGAGCACTCGGCTTGGACAGATGTTGATTCTGGCTTTCCCCAAGGTACGGTGCTGGGGCCTTTGCTATTCCTCGTGTACATTAATGACTTACCCCAAAACTTACATTCAGAAGTCAGGCTTTTCGCAGACGATTGCGTTATCTACAGACAAATGCACAATGATTTTGATCATGATCAACGCCAGGAGGATCTTAATACCCTTGTTAAATGGCAGGATGAGTGGCAATTGCATTTCAACACCAAAAAATGTTTCGCTATGCGAATCACTCATGCCCGTGCTCCTAAAGTGTACGACTACAAACTGGGAGAACATACACTGGAGGAAACAAAATGCCATTCATACCTTGGAGTTGACATATCTCATAATCTATCATAGAATAATCACATTAACGGTATTGTATCTATTGCTAACAGGCAATTGGGTTTCATACAAGTAAATTATATTCATGTACGAAGCAGATCAATCAAACCGCTTACATGTCTATAGTATGCCCTCACGTTGAGTATGCTTCCTCCGTGTGGGATCCATACCAAAAAGAACCCGCACAGAAAATTGAAAGGGTTCAACGGAGGGCAGGCCGGTTTGTTTCTAACGTTTATAAGAAAACCAGCAGTGTTTCTTCCATGCTCAAGAACTTAAACTGGACATCTCTAAAGGACCGGAGAACAGCGAATCGCTTAACCATCTTTCAGAAGGCAAGGGAGGGACTCCTTCCCCTGCCGGTCGACGACCTTCTGCCGCTCCAACGTCCTTCAAGGCACCATCATTCCAACTCATATCAACTCATTGCTGCCAACAAGGATTGTTACAAACAAACAATATCGGACTGGAATAAAGTACCCTACCATATCACTACCATTAATAAGCCAGAATAAAGTACCCTACCATATCACTACCATTAATAAGCCAGAATAAAGTACCCTACCATATCACTAACATTAATAAGCCAGATATCGTCAGAAGCAAGTTATTAACCACTTTAATCAGCAAGACTAAATCAACATCATTGCGCACACCTCAACTTGTTTGTTTGTTTGTTACCTGAGCGTTGACACGTAGAAGCTACAGATACAGATGTTGTTACCGACAAAATTGTGAAACCTCGTTTTGAATTATTTAGGGGCTTCAAAAACAAACCAATGTTCCCCTGTGATTCTGTTTAAGTTTTTGAATTATTAAGAGATCATATGAACTGAGAAAGAGATATGAAACATTTGATAAATACAGAATAAGCAGAAAATTGAGGAAGTTCTTGACATTCTGGTTAATTAGGGCTGACACTTGGTCATTCGAAGTACAAAGTAACGACGTGAGCGTATACACTGTACTTAATTTCAGCGCGCATGCACGCACAATCAAAACATATTCGCACGGCAAAACTAAAAGGCGGCACTGAGTAGGCCTCTACGCGCGACGCTTCCAATAGCAAACACTGAACCTTATGTGAAAAATGAAGCCTCAAGTATGGCAGAGCAACTGAAAAGTACAGCTTGTGGTAAGATCATTATTGGCCACAAAGTAGAAACATGCACTGGGTTTACAACCTATGGTGACCCTGTGGTTCAAACCACATCTTGGGTATCTGATCAAGTTGTGTTGGGTTAATCCTCTGGTTGCACTCCCAGCGCTATTTATAGAAAGGTGATTACTATTTATAGATTTCATGTCATCTGCAGGTAGGGGTGGATTTATTATGTAATGGGCCAATTCAGCTCTTGTCAGGCTGGTCTGCCACTGCTTGTCCTTTTGGTGTTAGAGTTCAGTACTTTCAGTGGTTTGTGCTATAGGGTAATTTGAGAATTATATAATTATTTCACATTGGACCCTGTCTTTAAAGGTCCCAGGAAATGCAAATAGAATTGATGTGGTTTGTGTCAAGTCTACAAGGAGGGACTAGAAAGCATTCAATATTATGACATTAATGACATCATTAGTGAAACTATTGATTTTTCAGAGAGTAATAGAAAATTCCAGGTGACTGGTGTGAATCTATTCATGACACTGACTGAAAATCAATAGCTTCACTAATGATGTCACTGGTAAGTGTATACTTTTTTCGGGCCCTGTTTATTGGAATGGAATGTCCCATAAAGATTTGGAATAGGTTTATCATCTCATTTCCTGGGACCTTTAAACACTTGGAAACCAGTAGGCCTAGGTGTACAAGTGTCAGTCTGTTGGAAGCTTGGATCAACTATACTCTCCGTCATAATTCATTTTCTCTGCATCAAGACTACGCCAGCATTCCCGCCAGACAGAGCCATGACAATGCGTAAAGGAAATACATAGTCTGCGCGTTACACGCAGCAACTTCGCACGCGTATGTAGACGCCTATTTCAGAAAAGGAATAGTGACGGCAACTATAGTTTGTGTAATTGTTTATATATGGAAAGACAGACAATTTTGTGCAACTATGTCATCAATCTAAAACAAATTGAGGTGTGGAGGTAAAATTAAATACTGCCTTTCGTCCTTAGAAGAACTTCTGCTAAGTAACAATAACATTCAATATCATAGTATGTGTATTGACCTATGTGTAATTGGATATAGTCAGCACAACAGCCAGCATAGATAAAACATTAAAATTGAAAGAAAACAACTAATAAAACACGTTTTTTCACCAGTTGGTCAAATTTTAATTAATTTTGTACACAGTGACAAAAGCAGTGCCTATAGAGACAACGACATTGGGAAATAAAAAACCATAAACACTTAACATCAGACACAAGACTGCCTTTTTGGCCAAAATTTTTATTGCCCACACCCAATAACCCTAACACTATTCTCATTTCTAGTGTTTGTACGATGATGTTGTTGCATCTTTTGGACTTAGTGTATTTTCTAGCCTCAGCTCAGTGCAGTGGCGTTAATTTCTTTTTGACATTGGGGGGATGAGGTTGATGAAAATTTATGAATGAAACTGGTTTTGCTGAAGAGGTCTATTACTAGCACATGTGCACGCGAAGCACGCAAAAAAATTGCCATTTTTAAACTATTATGGTAAAATATGAGGTTATTTTTGGTCAAAAACACATGAACGGGCATCAACATTGGGGGGATGATCGTATTGACCATCCCCCCCTCATCAAAATATTGGGGGGGATATATCCCCCCATCCCCCCAGGATTTACGCCTATGGCTCAGTGAGTTTTGGCGAGTCGTGGGTGTGATAGGGTTATCCCCAGAGGGTGTTTTGAATCTATCCCATGATGCATTGCAATGTGCCTGTACCGTACTGTACTAAACACATGTCAGTACTTAGGGATAAAAAGTGTTCCAAAAGTTCAAGAACAACAAGACATTTCATTATCATGCAAAAATTCCCTAAGTACTAACACTTTGTAGGCTAAAATGGGCGTAAAAGTCCGGGTTTTTATGTGTTAAGAATAGGATTTTTGTGGGATCATATGACCTATTTTGGTGAAATTCCCAAAACTGGTGCATTGTGGGATTGACTCAATACACCCTCTGGGTTATCCCTAACACTGTTCTCGTTTCTAGCCTATTTCCCGGGAGGAAGGGAAGGGGTTAAGGGATAGAAGCTAAAGAAGATGGGACATCTTGAGTGGGATTCGAACCCGGTGCCCGCAGTGCCCCATGACCAGGGATGGCAAGCTATGAGGGTGTCGCCTGGCCAGCAATTTCGTGCCCATATGTGTGTTCGTACGATGATGGCGTTGCATCTTTTGGACTTAGTTTTGGTGCATTTTCTAGTCTCAGCTTAGTGAGTCTTGGGCTTGATAGGGTTAAATTTCAACACAAATCTATGCAGGACACCAATGCCATAGCTAATAATACTACCTTTGCTATTTGCATAGTCTTTTGTTTTTGACTACTAATTGTGTTAGGATCCGAAGGCACGTGTTGAGGGTGAACCCTGAGACCGAGTGGAGCGGGGCGTCTTTGCGCAAATAGGCATACTTCTGTGCAAGCATAATGTGTCAAGTGTTATATGTTGTCATCATATGGAGTAATGTGTCTACTAAATGATCGTGCCAACATTATTTGTCAACCGAACCCTTTCTTTTTAAAACCACAATATGAATACCCAACAGGAACATAAAACAATGCCGCACAGTAACATAAAACAATGCCACGAGATGGTACAATGTAGTATCACATTTGTCCCATCGTTTCCCAGGATAGTTAAGGAAAATTCCTCCCGGAAAATAAGAGAAAAAACAATACACACAAAATATACCGTGTTGTTCCTAATAAACGCCCCTGCTCTAATAAACGTTCCCCTATGATTTTTGGATAAAACAATTCAAGAAAATGAGTTACGCTTACCTAAATCACATGATTTAATAGCCGGGATTGTCGTAATCCGTATCATAATCGCTGTTTTGCTCAGTTGTAATAGTTTAATTAGTATGGAACTTTGACCTCGGGAGGCGCAAAAACAGCGTCCCCTGCTCGTTTGTTTGTATTATTGGTAATCAGCGAAAATAAGCATAAGGTGATTTTTTGCGGGATTTTTGACTTTCCATTTTTGACTGTAATAAACGCCCTCCCTTTTGAAAAATGCACCGCCCCCGGGGCATTTATTGGGAACAATACGGTATGCAAAAAAGGTGTTGCGCAAGAGATCCCAGTGAGAGGGTGCTATCGTACACAGGAACTTTAGCAAACTAACAAATAGAGAGCAATGCCTTGTTGAAAGGCTACCATCTGCAGGGTCATGGCTTCTTTCTCTAGTTGCAAGTGTTTCTCGCATTTTGAAAATCAATACACTTTTTATTTTTATTTTTTGTTGACTATAAATGGCACTGCATCATTAAAAATAGTACATTGGTGTGTTAAATATAGCATCAGCAGATGTTTTAATGATAATTGATTGATGTAGTCATGCACATGTGATGAATTGGACTAAGTTTACGTGTTATTCCAGAAACAAAATCTATTCATATTTATCACAACCGATATTTTTGAAGTGTTTTTGTAATTAGATATTAATCATGTTTTAGCCTCAAGAGCGCTGTTTGCAATAATGGTATGGGCTTGATTTGTGTCTTTAAAGCATATGTTCAAAATAACATGGAATGATTTAACCAATTTTTTCCCCTTGCATTCTGTGATTGGTTGAATAGATTTATGTGTAACGTCTTATTATCGTAGTCTACATAAAGGGCTTTGACTTTTATTTTAGTTCTCAAACAACAAAAAAGATGGGTAGGCTGACAATGATGTAAGTAAAAATAACTTACAAGCTTGCGTGATTAGTTTTTAAATGCCTTGTGACCCACAAGGCATAGAATGGACTGATGGATGGCAGCCTCAAGTAGATGGCTGTCTTTATGAATAATAGCGCAAGCCGAAACTAACCCGATTAAAAAGGCCCCAGTGAAAGTTCCAGCCTCGAAGAACCTTGGTTGGAAGACCTCAAGATAATGGTGTGGCTAAATATAGAACAGAGAGCTATTTATAGCTCTTTATTGGACTATTTATAGCGCTGTGTTTGCATTTCTTCCTGGCATGCAGGGTGTGGTGTGAAATTCAATAGCGTGGGCATTTTTCATGTGTAGGCTATAGTGTAGTCTTAAATATTTTATGAACTGGTCACTTGGATTAGATAAAATTATTCTGAAAGTATGTGGCGATTTCATAAGATAATTATTATGTAATGACAGAGCCGTCCATTTCACGGTTATTTTTATGATAAGAGTAGTTGTACATAATGTTTAAGGGTTGATAATTCTTGTATATTAAGGGGAAAAAATTGTCTCAGAAGACCATGCGCATTTTCTTTAAAATTGGTCTTTTAGCACATTATTTTTTTTTTAGGTTTTTGCTTATTTAAAAGATTTTTGTAAAAATATTTTCAGAAAAAATGAAAAAGTGGGCCAAAAATGCAATAAAAAAATTATGTGATATTGGAACCTATATTTTGCCAGCTTGGAATATGCAAAACATTCTAACTAAAAAACTATCAAGATGAAACAAATGGGAAATTGCTAGTATGGTCAACATCTTGTGAATGGATCAAAACAATGTTCATACCTACCAGGCTTTTCTTCATATTTTGCCAAAAATTGAAAAAATAATTAGACTTTCAATTTTTGTGTGAAAAAATATACCTTCTCGTCATCTTAATCCATCCATTTTAGTTCAATAACAAGAACAGCATTAGAGAAAAATCTGGTCCAAATTTGAAGTATGCATCCCTTATACTTTGTGAAATTGTGTTTTGCTGTTAGAACTTTGCAAAAATTGAAATGGTCAAAAACGCAGGTCCAAGTTTAGATAGTTCTTAAGAATTAAAAAAAAAAAAAAATAAATAAAAACCTGCCTTCAAGGCCTAAAAGTGTTAACATTCAAGGCCTGGGACTGCCACTCCGCAACTCAGAACTTAACAAGATTTTGCTTTAGTTTGTGGGAAATTAGGTAAACAATGGCAACAGTTAGCAAAGTGCAAACCATAAAACAAACTTGCCTTTTACTTCATACATTTCTGAGTGTAGGCCTATATGTGTGAGTGTGCATGTGTACATTTTTTGTAACTAAAAAAAAAGTGATTGTTGAAAATCAGTAGTGCTTGAACTCCGACAGACTACTGACAAAGATTCCCAAACATTACGCAATTTTCGGTGAGTGTGTGGGTTAATACTTTCTTGTTTAAAATCCAGATTGTGCAACCAAATATCAGACCGACCTTACCAGCACATCCTGTTTTTGATGTACGTGGGATTTTCTCAATCAATAGTATTTATCATAACTTAAGCACCGTAATAATGTTATCAATGTCAAAGTACTATTTATGCAACAATTGATTATTGGATTTTGTGCCTGAACTGAGCCAATTGATTCTTATTTTGGTGAGGCTTGTAAATGTTACACTCCTGACCTTGATGAGTTCTAAAATAAGTAATTTGTCAACAGTAAATACAAACTTGACATGTTTTAATAGCTGTTTTCCAATTTCAATCCTAAACCCCTAGCAAATTCTGCAGAGTTGCTTGTTAGGCAGCATGAAAAGGTACATTAGATAAAATACTGAGCAGCACAAATTGGCACTCGGTAATTTATTTACCTGCTATAACTACTTAAAAAGGGGCATTTTGTGATCCACAGCCTTGTCCCTCTGACTTGCCGAAAAAAGATTTTTTTAATCATCTGAACCGTTGAGATATGTATAGCATGTGTACCAAATCTGACGTGCAAATTCGATCGTCTTTGCAAGAAATTCGCAATTTTGTATCTTCTGTCCACAGTACTGTGGTCTGTGGGACACTGCGATACAATTTTGCTCATAACACCAAAACGCAAGATCAGAATCAACTGAAATTTTGGGAGTAAGCTTTTCTCAAGGATATCTAGTGAACAATTGGTAGAATCACAAAATGCACCTTGAAAGGGCCATGGTCTAGCCTCGTCTCCAGAAACCCAGATTTTTGGCTTACGAAGTAAGTCTATAACAGAGTGCTGGGTGATAGATCAATATGTTCATCAAACTTTATTTCCAATTACGACACAGTATGAAAACAAAACAATGATATGGAGGAGTCGAGCAAAAGGTCTATAGGGCCCAAAACACTCACCCCCCTTGGAATACATTAACACGCAAGAAACAGGGCATAACTATCAAGAAACGCACAGAAAGTGTTACACTTGTAACACTTGTAACACATTTCTTGTTAGACTAGTCAATACTCTTGGTTCACTGTAGTTGTCTGGTGACTCTTTGCATGCATTGTTAGTAGGGTCTCTACCAAGAAACAGGGAACCATTTTTGGACATCAAGGTCAGTAACTGTCAAGTGTAAGTGTGTTGGCCTGGATGTTTGTTTTGGTATAGATAGCCAGGGTCACTCAGACCCTGGTCCAATTGAAGTATGCCTCCCTTATACTTTGTGAAATTTAGTTTGCGGTAGAACTTTGCAAAAATGAAATGGTCAAAAACGCAGGTCCAAGTTTAGATAGTTCTTAAGAATTAAAAAAAAATAAATAAATTAAAAACCTGCTTCAAGGCCTAAAAGTGTTAACATTCAAGGCCTGGGTACTGCCACTCCAAACAGAACTTAACAAGATTTTGCTTTAGTTTGTGGGAAATTGAGTTTAAACAATGGCAACAGTTAGCAAAAAGTGCAAACATTAAAACAACTTGGCCTTTTACTTCATACGTTTATGAGTGTCGCCTATTATGTGTGAGGTGCATTGTACATTTTTTGTCAACTAAAAAAAAAAAGTGATTGTTGAAAATCCGTAGTGCTTGAACTCCGACAGACTACTGACAAAGATTCCCAAAAACATTTTACGGCACTTTTTGGTGAGTGCGTGCGGTTAATACTTTCTTGTTTAAAATCCAGATTGTGCAACCAAATACAGACCGACCTTACCAGCAATTCACTGTTTTGATGTACGTGGGATTTTCTCAATCAATAGTATTTATCATACACTTAAGCACGTAATAATGTGTATCAATGTCAAATTACTATTTATGACAACAATTGATTTATGGATTTTGTGCCTGAACTGAAGCCAATTGATTATTTATTTGGTGAGCTGGTAAATGTTACCTCATGACCCCCTTGGATTTTGTTTTTGGGGGGGAGTTCTAAAATAAGTAATTCGTAAAAGTAAATACAAACTTGACATGTTTAATAAGCGTTTTCCAATTCAATCCTAAACCCTAGCAAATTATGCAGAGTGGCTTATAGGCAGCCATGAAAAGGGACATTAGATAAAATATGAGCAACACAAATTGGCACTCGGTAATTTATTTAACTGATATAAATAATTAAAAAGGGGCATTTTGTGATCCAAAGCCTCTGCCCTCTGAAATTGCCGAAAAAAGATTTTTTTAATCATCTGAACCGTGAGATATGTATGCAGTGTACCAAATCTGACGTGCAATGTCGTCTTTGCAAGAAATTCACAATTTTGTATCTTCTGTCCACAGTACTGTGGTCTGTGGGACTCTGTGATACAATTTGCTCATAACACCAAATACGCAAGATAGAATCAACTGAAATTTTGGGAGTAAGCTTTTCTCAGGATATCTAGTGAACAAGTTGGTAGACTCACAAAATGCACCTGGAAAGGGCCATGGTCTAGCCTCGTCTCCAGAAACCCAGATTTTGGCTACGAAGTAAGTCTATAAAGAGTGCGGGGTGATAGATCATATGTTCATCAAACTTTATTTCATTACGACACAGTTGAAAACAAAACAATGATATGGAGGAGTCGAGCAAAAGGTCTATAGGGCCCAAAAAACACTCACCCCCCTTGGAATACTTAACACGAAAGAAACAGGGCATAACTATCAAGAAACGCACAGAAAGTGTTACACATTGTAACACTGTAACCACATTTCTGTTCGAATAGTCAATACTCTTGGTTCACTGTAGTTGTCGGGCGACTCTTTGCATGCATGTGTAGGGTCGTAACAAGAAACAGGGAACAATTTTGGACCATCAAGGTCAGTAACTGTCAAGTGTAAGTGTGTTGGCCTGGATGTTTGTTTTGGATAGATGACAGGGTCACTCAGACCCGTCACACCAGTTCTTTCATATATAGCAATGCCCTAGTAATTTTACATAGTAGGTAAGGTCGTGACCAATAACATATGATTTTGTCACACTGGAGTATGTTACCTCTTATATTTAGAAAGTTTTCTTTGTATGACAACTAAAATATGATACTTTTCTCCTTGAATGCCATATAATTTTATGAACTATTGTTTTGTTGCTATATGGTGCATTGTGTGTGTGTTTGCATGTGTTTGTGTGTGGTGTGAATTGGAAGGGGGGAAATTAAGGTTAATGGCCCTAAAAAATGTGTAGATAAAAATTAAAAATTGGGTCTGCAGCAAAACCCCAATAAAGGTAACAGGTGGGGGGGGGTGTTCACATTGGGAGGAAGTATGAGGTCTCAAATTGGGAGGAAGTATGGTTATGTACCGCCTATAAGTGCCTCCTTTTAGTCTTTTTAAGTCCAGTGAATCCCATTTTAGAACCATTTCATGGCCAGGACCCGAGGTTCCTGGCCAAGCCAGATGCTTTTTTTGTTTTTTAAAAAAAAAAAAAAAAAAAATATTCTTCAAAACTCCTCAAAAAGTAGCTAGAAATAGAGGGAGGATCACAGCTTATTTCTGAAATTTTCTTATGAAAACCTAGTTTCGGAGACCCCATTTTTTGGGCTCAACTCAAATTGCCCCCCACGGTAAAGGTTTATAAGAAGCCAAAATTGAAAAAAAAAAAAACAAAGACCAAAAGTTGCAGGAGATTCTTGTAATGACAAAATTGTATAGTACTTCAGTTTGACAGGGGCATCCAGTGAATAATACTTTTTCATGACATCTGTGGTTGACAGGTGGGAAACTGTTTTCCTAAAAAATGGTTGATTTGGTAATAATTGGGGGATGAAAAGAAGGGGAATGCCTATACAAATGCAATTAAGCTTCATAACATAGACCAGGGTTTAATAACTCTTGACCATTTCGACGTGAGGATGTTTTTTTTTTTGTTTTAGTTTTGATTCTGCAATTCTGTAAATTGAAAAAATTGGCGCAGATGTCAAATGGAAAGAAAGTTCATTTTTCTTCAAAGTGTAATAAAGTTGAGCAAACAGCCAGTTTAAGTGTATTTCTGTTACTAATCTCCTGGCCTGGGCCCTAACAACGACCTTCCTAATCCTAAATGTCATCTAAAATTTTATGTTAATCCCTGATAAACCACCTTAAGCAATAAAATTGCTGCTAAAATTTTTTTTTGAACCTATTAGGTTAGTCTTGTAGCGTTTGCGCCCCTGTTGATGGAGTACTGAAATAAGTGGTTGACAAGGACAAAGTCTGTATTCCATGGTGTGGTGGAGTTGTTGGTGATGGGTGGGGGTAGTCAGGTAATTGAGGGATAAGGATTCCAAGGGTTGGGTGATGGGTTGGTTTATGGGTATTGCATCGGCGGGGATTCAACTTTGTTGCCAGTAGTAGGCCACATACATTAATTGGAGCCATTTTACATTATTTTGTTGTTCTTCTTTTATTTACTGAGGAGATTTAATTTTAGACAAAAACAGAAATGATAAGATTTAAAAGATCAAAATCAATATTTTTGTTTATAAATAATATAATGGGACAATCAAAGTATGATTTGCAACTGTCTTTGCTTGCCATTTAGCCAATTGAGAAATTCTGAGGGAGAACCCTTCTCAATTCTTTTTTTTTTTAAGTAAATGAAAAGTGCATTTACATTTAGGTTTTGGACTACCTACGGAGACAAACTGAGTTTTGTTTGGCCTAACAATGAACACAATTTCACTGGCTATAGGCCTATAATCCTAACATACTTTTCGGAAAGAAACATACCTGATGATCAATGCAAAAAAGGTGAGTAGATTATTTGTAGATCTAGGGGCAATTTTCCCTAAAAACAAGACGGTTCCGCTCCGTGATTTCGAAAATGGAATAGCCCAGTTAGGGGACGTTAGGATATGGGGAAGTATCACTTAGCATGCCATCTGTTGCTTGTAGGCCTACCTATAATGGTTTCAATTCATTGTACAACTCAAACCACCACAAATCTGGAGTAAGCCACAGCATCCTTGATGCTCTCGTTACAGAAAGTGGTCAAAAGCTAATATTTTTCTAATTTTCCATGTGAAATCTTATGGCTTAAGGATGTTTGGTTTACATGTATCTGCCCATTTTGGTCGACTAATTATTTTTACACAGTACTCTATGGGGCTTATAAAATCACATTTTTAGCTCTCACATCAAAATGGATTGAAATATCAGCACAAAATTTACAGGAAGGGGTTTTGGGGTGAAGGCCTTTCTATCAAGATGAAAACTTTTTATACTTCAATGGGCCATTCCTGGGCATATTGTCATTGTGCTGTGGATACCACATTTTTCATGAAATACGTTCTGTTATGAAACAGATGATATGATGAGATTGTTGCCCATTGCCAAAATATTCAATTTGTATTTAAGATTTATTGCAAGACTATTGATAGACATGGTTCAAACAAGGACAAAGCTGCAGAATTTTGCCAGGTTTATTGGAAATACACCATGTAGGTGTAGTCTTACTCAAGATCCTATACACTGAAAATTTTATAACATATACCTCACAGCAAGGTCAGCGGTTAGGATATGGACTTTGCTTTCCTTGGACTTGGACTGAAGACAGTTTCATTGATGTTGTGTGAACAACAAGGCTTTCTTTGAAGAAGGCAAAATGTTTCAAGGACCTTTTTTCAAGGATTTTAGCTACAGTTTTTCTGTGTGCGCAACAAAAGCATTTTGAGCAAATATTGGTTTTGCAGTATTGTAATTTCTGTCTGAATTTCATGCAGAGGCAATTTAATTTGCATTTTGAGATTAGACACACATAATTGCATATGATTTAAAAATATTGGATGTGAAAATGCCCCATTCAAAGTGTTTACCCTCTTATCCCCTTCCCTCTCCCTAACCTTGGGCCTGTCCCTATCCCTAACACTGTCTCTGCCCTTCTCCACCTTAAACATGTTTGGTCACTCAAAATGTATACTATGGATGTGTTGAATATGGTCTGTTCTGAAGCAGGTCTGAACCAAAGGTCAGACTTGAGAAGAATAATGGACACTTGTCATTGACCAAAGTTCAGCACTGATACCAGAGGGTGTATTGAGTCCATCCCACAATGCACCGGTTTTGGGGAAATTGCACTTCAATAAGGTCATGTGATCCCACAAAAATCCTATTAACACATAAAAACCCTGACTTTTACTCATTTTTGCCAACAAGGTGCTAGTATTTAGGTATTTTTTTGCATGATCATGAAATGTCTTGTGGTTCTTGAACACTTTTTATCCTTAAGTATTGAGGTGTGTTTAGTTCAGTAAAGTATAGGCACATTGCAGTGCATTGTGGGGTTGATTCAAAATGCCCGCTGCACTGATACTGAGAAAATTATGTTTGAGTATAGGCCTGTGATGAGAGAGACAACCATGGTCAGTCAGTAGCCAGCTGTTTAGGGTTATATGAATTGTGTAATAATACCAAAATGAGACCAAGAACCTCAAACTACTGTACTTGAGATTTTATACCATCTGAACTGTTGGCTAAGGCATAGTGTGTGTGCCAAATCTTAGGTGCAGATTAACCCTAGCACAACTAGATCTCACCAAAACTCACTGTGTTAATTGAGAAAAATGCACCAAGTCCAGAAAGTAGCGATGACGTCATCAAACCAAGACTCATATGGGCACGAAATCGCTGGCCGGGCCAGCGACACCGCTGTAGCGTGCTATCCGGGGTCATGGGGCTGGGGCCCAAAGGGCCCTGGGTTCGAATCCCACCCGAATTTGCGACTTTTCTTGTTCCCCTCTTCCCTCACTCCTTCAGTTCCTCCCGGGAAACTAGAAACCGACGCCAGGGTTAGGGTTAATCTACTGTAGAAGAAATTAATGACTTTGTGATTTCTGTCTGTAAACAGGGCATAAAAATTCTTATTTCTCGGGAAGCCAGCTTCCAAATTATCCAAAATGTGTATGTTTTTGTGTAGAAAAAGGCACAATTTACCTCCAAATTCATAAATTTCACTCCAAATACCAAAATTTCATGGAAAGGAGCTTCCTAAATTCCCCACTTTAATTACAATATGGCGGCCCTACGGGGTAGCGTGATATGAACATTCACTCATAATATCAAAACACACCATCAGAATCAACTGAATTGTGGAAATAACCGTTTCTAGTATCTAGTGACCCATAAATAAAAACAAAGGAGCACCTTTAAACAGTCATACCATGCATTTCGCAGTGTTTCTAATAGATAATGTTTAAGGGGATGACCTGATTTAAGTATATAAAGTTTTGTCTTGATAGAATGGCCTTCACCCCAAAACCCCATCTGTTAAGTTTTGCGCCAAAATTTCAACCTGTTTTGACGTGAAAGCTAAAACATCTCCATAGGGTACTCTGCAAAATTAATATTGGTCGACCAAAATGGGGCACATTTTCACTCATAACATCCAAACCAACATCCTTTAGCCCTAAGATTTCACAGGGTTAATGAGAAAAAGAGTAGCTTCTTCAGATACCAAAATCTTGACTATTTCCGGTAAAATCGGGGGTTCTGGGGACGAGGCTATTAGCGATCAGACCATGGCCCTTTAAAAAAAAAACGTAACCCTATTTTTCCAGCATGTTATGCCAATACGACAATTTAAGGAGTTACTTGAGAGAGATGTTTAAAGGGATTAGCAGCGATTTGCTAATCTGAAACATCGAAAAAATCATCAAAATTCATATTTTTATATTTTTGTTACTGGCATGGATATGCGAACATAACCTGTAAGTGTTTGGCTTGAAATCCGTGTATTAAAGACAAGGCAGCACTTTTTATCTGATTCTGTAATTTATATACGTGCGTATCAAAATTCCGACTTGAGCTCAAAAAAGCCTTTCCCGGTAAATATCACAGATTTTCCGTGTGATATTGTGCACCATGATCAATACAGTTTGACCTCAAACACAAACATTATTGACCTTTGTTTATTCTGTACTGGTGTAAACCACAATCAGCTGTTTAGTATAGATTTGAGACGCCGTCGCTGTAAGTCTATTTGCAGGAGACTGTATGACAAAATTCCTCAAATACTTCATTTTTTTCACTATTTGGGTGATTTTTTTCTACATTAAAGCAGTTATATGGAATTGTACACACTTATCCCTGATTTATAAGTTAAAAACATGCATTTTCACATTTTTTCCATTCTCTTGCATTATCGCTGCTAATCCCTTTAATCTTAGATTTTTATCGTCTAACCTAAAGTCACTTGAGTCAGCCATATTTGCCTGATGTCCCGTAAATCAGAGACTAAATCAAAACCTAAAGGATTTATAACCTGTTGGCTTCTTAAATGGAAACTCTAACCATTGGTTACTTGTGAAAATGCACTTGGTCCCAAAATTTAATAATCTAATTGGAAACTGTAATCTTGAGTGTCTTAGGTACTGGTAACATTAGTAATTTGAACCTTTGTTGCAGTCACCTATTCTTGGAGGCTTTTATAATTATGCGCAAATAATTTTTTTCTGTGACTGTCCAAGCAATATACCTACAGTGGGATTAATAATTACTTGGACAGGAGATACGCACACCTCGTGTAAGCGCAACAAGCTCCGCGGAGTTTTGGCTCATTCTTCAACCAATTACGCATCACGAAACAATGTGCGATATTCCTCCTGGCTCACGCAGTCCACGCTCGCGTGTGTTCGATTCTGTCCAACAAATTATTAATCAGACTGTAGCAATATGATAGATTGTCATGAGGTGGTCTTGAAGGTATATACAGTTTGAGGTCATGTTGCAATTGTTAGGATCAGTGAACTTTTTATTGTGGCTTGGTTAAAATATGTCACAGTTAACCCTCCACTATTATCAAAGTGTAATACCTATGTGTGTGTGTGTGTCCGTCTGCATGTTTCAATATCTCAAGAACCATAGGTGCTAGGGTCATGAAACTTGTTTGACAGATGACCCTTTAAGAGGTCTACATGCAGTTTGCAGCAGAATGACCTTTGACCAGATTTCAAGGTCATAAGGTCAATTTTCTTAATTGGACTCTCGCACAGGATAAATGTATAAAAACTGCAGACGTTAGGATCATCAAACTTGTATGGTACATCCCAAGTTTGCATTAGAAAACCATTGACCTGTGCATTACGTGGATAAAAATTTCCTTGAGAGTCCAGTGAAAGCCCATAAAAAGGATACATTGCTCCCGACCAAGCAAGGAGTTGAAAGTTTGAACCATTATATATTTTTTTAAAGTGGAATGTACATTCACTTTCATATAAGTGGTGATTTTGGAATGCAGCAAATGCACTTCTGAAAGAGTATACAGGTGGGTGGGGTGGGGGTGGGGGTGTAGAGCTTTTTAATTAAGGTTAATGAATTGCATTCATTGCACACTTTTGATTAAAATTTCTACCATTTCATTACTGCCCAATAACAATTTACTGAATTGCCTTTTCATTAATTGAAGGACCTGTCTGAGATGCATTTATTAGAGAAATGGATATCAAGAATATTAGTTAGAAACACATGCCACATGTGTACATGTGTAAAATAAAACTTCTGTATTGTAAATTCTATAATTTTCAATAGATTAGTTAATGATAACCCTATGTGTAAAGTTCACACGCTTGTGAGCTCAAGTTGCGCGTTATCTCGGAAGAATGGCTTGTAGTTCATAGATTATCATTTAATCGTCTAATCCTTTCTGAGGTAGTTAGGAATATTTAGTACCAAAAATAATGTCTTCTGAGAAAAGATGCCTTTCTCTGGCCATAATGTTGAATTATGAAGAGGAGAAGAAAGTAATGGAAGAAGAGGATGAGAAAGAAGAAGATGATGATGATGTAGTGAGTCAAAGTTTTTATGTAATTGATCTTCACATTCCTGACAATTCCTCACATATGGACAAACTAAGATGAAATCAAGCATTTAGGGTTGTTGTTGTCATCACCTACAGGGCTTGAAAAAATGTAAATTTCCCGGGAAGATAGTCGCATTTCACACATATTTCCCACTATATCTTATGTATAAATTTCCCTCCAAATGGCCAAGTTTCCCTCCAAAGGGCCAACTTTCCTGGGAAGGAGCTTCCCAAATTCCCCACTTTCTTGAGCCATGCACCTTATTTCTGTTGACATATCATTAAAAAGTTCTCCTGGCAGCGACATAATGTCGACATAACTTTGAGTTAAAATCCACTGGGCGTATGCATCGATCAAAACATATGCAGCTATATAGACACAAATTAAAATCCATTGTAAGAAAATCAGGATCACCCTTGGCTTAATTGGATAATGACGTTTTAAACAAAATTTAGGACCTTTTTAAAATTGTGGGTCTTATAAGACAGCTCTATAATGAAAGGGAGAAATTACACAAATTCTTGGCAGGTCAATAAACACTTTGTGTAAATTGCCTTTTTTCCCCACATCCATAAAATGAATCTGTATTCAAGCAAGTCTCTCATCACAATGTGTTGTGCATACTTTCCACCAAGACACTTAGCCACAAATTACTTTAAACTCGGAAGAAAATGTTCTAATTTTTGTGGTCTGGTGCCGCGTTCAACAGACTGGCATGAAAGTAATTGTACCTAGAGCATGAATGTAGCATATTGGGAATATTTCATTTGAAATTTAATAAAACAACAAAGCCACAATGTGTGAGCTAATAAGTCAAATTGGAGGTGACTACATGTACAGTACAGATGGTTATTACAGGGCTAAATTGTCCTGTGGCAGGATGTGTGAAAAAGTAGCCGTGGCATATGTAATAGAGAGAGACAGATGTGTTCTGATGTACATCAGCGTAAAGATCCTGAGACATCAAACCTGTTCTTCAGTGAAGCTAAAAAAAAAAAAACGGCCAAGCTCGGCACACAGAAGCCAGAAACAAACCATCAGCAGCACTCCACTGTATATGTCCCACCCACCCGACTGGGCTGTATAATTCTTCAACATACACACTCACAAAACATAAGGTAGTTTTATTAAACTGAAATGAGAAAGTGGGTACTGACACACTGATATCAACTCGACCCACTGAGCCGTGTGATTTATCCGCTGTAAAAAATATGGGTGGGTGTTCCTTATTGTGTGCTTGTGCTCGGGGGTCTGATAAAGGATGAAATGGGGGAAATGAGATGTGTTATGTTTTGATGTCGGGACTTATAAGATTACACTACGTAGATAGCACGTTTAAGTTAATAGGCCTGATTTGCGAATGAGAGGAGAGAGGGGGAGAGAGAGCCATTAGTTCTCTAGATACAGCATGCATAATGGTGGTGCTACCCCAAGGCATTGGCACGGTGTCTATTTATAGCATTGCGGAAGGGCAAAAAATGACATGCGTTGCCAGCCTTGCAGAGGCAATGCAGAACCAGACCCTTCTCATCCCCATGCTGCAAAGTTCAGTTGCCAGCTCTATGTGAGTGCACTGAACAGATTACCATGTTGGCAATGGTGGTATGGTTAGCAGCGCAGGCTTACAGTACTAAATATAACTGCGATTCAGTCTCTTTTAAAATGGAGCTTCATGTGTGTTTTTTTTATGAGTTGCATTTTGGTGCAGGTGCTTATTATTTAAGCAAAATCGAAAATGGCAGTAATGGGAATTCAAATCATGAAATCAAGTGCTTTCGGAGTAGAAAATAATTAGACATGAAAAATATTTCATTTTCACACTGAGTCACAATACTTATTAACATCAATATGGTTGTACTAGTTTGAATAAAATGCACTAGAGTTAATGTTTCGTCAATTCAAGCATCCAAAGGGATGCTAACCCGACAACATGTCTCTTGCTTATTACTGCACACAATGGGCATTGAACAGGACGCCAAATACATTCTGCAACTTTATGCCTATCTCAAGACCAAGGACTGATATGTACAAGGCAAAGGGTCAACAGAATTTAGAGGTTCAATGTTCAATGCCACCACTGCAAACAGTGTTAATAATAACCGCACAATCTAGCGATGTGACAAGCGCTGATAACCTCTAGATCAAACAAGCGTGGCTGTTAACACAGTTTAACTTGATGCATGTCCATGTTGGATTTAGCTAGCACTTCCCACACATGCAGGGTTCACTAATATGGTAAATTTTGATGATTTATTTGCTACGACTATTGCCGTAGAACAATTTCATCTGTGAAAAAAAAATAGAGATGGTTTTATGGCAGCCTGTTTTACTCCAAAAATGTTATTGCTCTCAAAATGAAATATGCAACCTATTTTTTAGTAACAGAAGTTATTTGAAATATAACATAGAATTTGGTTGAAGAAATTGATACTCAACCACAGCCATTACAAGTTAAATTGGGGCTCCCTCAGCATTCCTTACAATTATTACTGGTATTTTGTTCTGTGCAGGGGAAATTACCATTTGTTACATTTATCTTGGGAAAATGTTACTCATATTTTATTTTTCTTGACAAAATTGGTGTCAAGATGGTTTGCCATGTTCTTTACAATCAGGAATATGTTTTTTCAAACTGCAACACTTTACGCAGACATCGAACAGAATCATGAACATTCGCTCTTTGCATGGTTTCGCCATTCGCAGGAAGAGCTTCGACCTGGCAGAAATATGAACGGGAGCATTTACGCAACAGTTCTATCATGTTCGATTCTCTCTAAACAAAATCATTGACCTTGCAAGAGGTGAATGCATTGTTGTGTAACACCGTCGTTAATTCCAATACCGATTTGAGGCTCTACCTGCAAATGAAGAATTTTGCAAAGAGCGAATACCCCTCGGGGTAATTTAAAGCTTTGAATCTTGACTTATTTTTGGAAGCGGTGAATCTTGAAATTGTTTTATATTTTGCCAGGTGAATCTGGGGCAAATCTTTGCCTTTTCACGGTATTTTGCTTGTATTACTAAAGAACCAGCATAGAGGATGACCCGAGGTGGATCTTGACCTAACAAATTTTAGAAAGCACTCAAATACTGAATTAAATTTTGTAGGAAATTTTCAAGACAAAGGGTAAATCTTGAGTTCACACATCATTAGGAGATTTCCGCGTTTGTGATTGGTCGAGAGCCGGTCATAAACAACGTTTATGGCCCTGCAGTAATTGATTTCTGATCACTTTTGGGGTAAGCATGTAGAAATAGGTAGACATGTGTACAATGAGCATGGTTGCTACGGCTATTATTGTCTCAAAATAAATATTGAAGTCCAATATGCCTGAGGATTAACAAAAAATGTATTTTTTTCAGAATATGTGTTGAATAAAAAACAAAACCATGCTTTCAAATATTTTGCATGTTAGTGCACATTCGAAGCACACCCCTATTTGTAATGGAACATCCCATCTGATACATCGATCGTGTTGTTTTTCTCAAGTGTGAAGAAGAAGAAAACATGACATGAAAAGAGTGACTTTGCAGCTGATTTTGGGGGATTTAAGGTACAAAAATGCAAAATAATGATGTGTGAACGGGGTTCATTCATGGATTTTCATGAGTAAACGCTTGTTTTGGCCCTCGGGCAGGCCGGCGGGGGTCACCCGGCGCCGGCCTGCCCTCGGGCCAAAACAAGCGTTTACTCATGAAAATCCATGAATGAACCCCTAAACTAATCTTGAAAAAAAAATTGTTGAATGGTAAATTTGGGAAAGTTTGTTGAATAGTACATAAAGGCTTGAGAGGTGAGTTGGGGGGGGGGTTTAGGGCACCAATGACCCTTGCATTAAGGATTCAGGCTGATCCTGAAATAATAATTTTAGAATTGTAAATCTGGATGCTCCAATTTTGAATGCTTATTCCTACAATGTATGGCAAAAGACGATCTAAGGTTAATTACATGAATAGCACTCTGAACATTTTCACACTCCTGGCCTGGGCTTGCCCATTCTCTAAATATAGCACTGTGCTAATTATGGAACTATTGTTGTGTGGAAGCCCTAGTTCTATTAGTGAATAGTTGGTCAACACCCATGCCAAAGGGCGATTCAAGGTTATTGTGCATTGATTGCATTTAATTGTACCATGTGTCTGTGTCTTTAGGTGTGTTCAGACGGTGGCCTACTTTCGAAAGTAGCGTTACCAACGAAAAATTCATTTAATCCTCATTAGCGCCTCTTAACAACGACGCACGTCCACACGGAACTTAACAACGATATCCTTCCAAAGTTACCAGCGAGCGGCCTTCATCCGTCATTGGTAAATAGCGGAAGTAGCGTGCCGCTCGCGCTGACCTGACGGTTAATTGCTTGAAACCCCGGGAAAACTCAACCCATTGTAAACAATGCCAAAATGGAATCCTCAAGCAGGAGTGTGTTTTTAAAAGCGATATTTTGGCTTCTTTTTTTCGTTATTACTCATCGACAGAGGATTTGACAGTAACACTGTTTATGCCGATGAATTCACCCAACACCAATCACTGAGAAGCGATCCAGCCCCAAACATGACATCATCAAAAACAAAGGTCATGCATCATCAACGAAATGTGGTTCCTCGGTACAGAGAGAGAGAGTTATGTGCAGTGGCCGGTTTATAAACGGCACATTTTTGATTTGCATTTGCTGTGATTAATTCATGATTGCTCACTTAATACAAATCATATAAAGTTCTAATCTCGCACAAATAACAATGAATATGTACTTATTTAGATTGAATACCGATCGAATTAATTTCTCTCTCAATAAAAATTATGTTGGGATTTCTTTTTCAACAACTACGCTGCGTGTGCATAACCAACATGGGACACGAGGCTGCCTGTCAACGGTCACGTGATCGCGAAAAGGGAAATCCCTATTTGAGTTGTCTTCAACTTATAATTTTATCTTGCACGGTGGGTTCCTTCCAGATCTCTCTCTCGGACCAGTTTGGGTTCCGTGTTCGCTTGTTTTTCGGGGCTGTACTACTAGATGATGATGCCATTATCAAAATAAAAGCTAATAAATTGGAAAAACAGTAAACTGTACTACAGACAAGCACAAGATCGCTGTCAAAGTTGATGAACACGCGAACTAAATGGCGTTCGTTTATTATGGTATCCACGCTACGGAATAAGTTGACCGGGACGTTGTTACGAGGTCACGATGAGGTCACCCTTAACATCGACGTCGTGAGTAGCACTGTTCACACGGCACTTACCAACGACGATCGCTCGCAAGTAGCTCGCTACTTTTAAGATTTCTTAAAAGTAAATCGTCGTTGTTAACTCGTTGTTAGCTTAACAATGATGTTGTTCAGACGGTCACTACTCACGAGCTTACCAATGACTGTGCTTACCAACGATCTTACCAACGACTTAACAACGATCGTCTGAACATGCCTTTTAATTGTTAGTGTGATTGTTTACCACGGGATAGAGCTGGAGCCACTCCCACAATGCACCGTTTTTAAATTAGACACAGTAATGTTGTGTGACCCCACACTAAGTTCCAGTGTTGACAAACCCGCGATTTGGTAGGGGCAACTTGAGAAGGCTTACCACGAGGGCCAAAATTTTTTCCGTGATTTCTTTGGCAAATTTTTAATACAGGTTTCTATGGGCGTCCGGTGTTGCCTGTGACTTTTTAGCGATTTGGGCGACTTTCAGGCCCATTTACCTTGATTTGGGCAAATTGTTTTTGGCAACCCTGCTTAATTTTGGCGGCATCGAAAGATACAACCTCAGTGTTATTTATGGAATGTATTGGATCTTAAACATTTAGGAGGGGGGAATGATTTCCCAGAAAGATGAAGAGATATTTCAAAATAGGATACAAATTTTGTTCATAGTTTGTTTTTCTTCACATGAAAAAGTATTTCCCTTCAGATATCAAAAGTAAGTCTTGCAAATTTTAACTTGCAGTATTTATTTAATATTTATTTATTAGATGAAAAAAGGCTGTGAAAATTGCATTTTTTAAAATTATTTTGGATCACCTTTCTGGTGGCTTTGCAGCCAAATTCTTTACTTTATCCAGAAAACTAAGTAAGGAAAAAAAGGGCAAATATAAATTTGAAGTGCAGTTTTAATCTTTTCTCCACGAAAACCTTAGTTTTAGAATTTTTTTCCCAAACAAACCAGAAACGTGGGATAGGTTATCTGTTGGCATAATTACATTATACCCTGCACCCATTCTGTATCATGTGCTTTATTTAGTTAATGGAATCAAACACATGATAAAGGGTAAGTATGAAGGGTATAATCGGGGGGTAGGACACGACCTGCTCGATTTGAGCATTGGGGATTTCCAAACGGTAATTTGGGGAACTGTTACGTGCATTTACTATGGCAGTCTCTGTCTCAGTGACATTACGAAATCAACTCTTAAACCTTCGATCAAACGATCTTAGTAATATCATGATAATTTAGGAAAAAACTATTAATGTCAAAATCCGTCAAGGTTAGTGGATTAACCTCGCTGCAAAACAGTGTAATTTCCAATAATGGTCATTTAAGATTTAAATATTCGTGACCAGGCCTAGTCTTTAGTCAAGTCTGTGTGTAACTGTTAGATATGCGTAAGAGCGCCCTCCTACGGTAAGTCTTTGAAAAAGACTAGCACCCGGAAGTTGATGCCGTTTTTGAATTCACTGTTGCTGTTAGGTTGGCATGTCCTACCCCCTGGGTATAATGTAATTATGTAATTAAAACTGTTTATTCTGAACTTCTGAGATTAACATAAAAAACAAAATGATCGCAACGAGCTTCAGTACTTAGCACAGACCTGGATTTGCATACGTTAAGCCCTTATAACTCAAATTTCCTGTCATATTTTTTTCAGCCCATAATAAGGCAACTACCGTATTGTTCCTAATAAACGCCCCGGGGGCGGTGCATTTTTCAAAAGGGAGGGCGTTTATTACAGTCAAAAATGGAAAGTCAAAAATCCCGCAAAAAATCACCTTACACACGCTTATTTTTCGCTGATTACCAATAATACAACGAACGAGCGGGCGGACGCTGTTTTCGCACCTCCCGAGGTCAAAGTTCCACACTAATTAAACTATACAACTATGCATAACAGCGATTATGATACGGATTACAACAGTCCCGGCCATTAAATCATTTGATTTGGGTAAGCTTAACTTATTTTCTTGAATTGTTTTATCCAAAAATCGTAGGGGGCGTTTATTAGAGCAGGGGCGTTTATTAGGAACAACACGGTATTTCATTATTCATTATTTTCCAGATTTTGCTAATATAACCTTGTTACAAATCCGTAATGCACTGTACATACCCTTGAAATCGGGCAAACATGCTGGGAACCTAAAAACCTGTGTATACCCTTCATTGCAATGGCTCCATTCATATCAGAGTTGTACATAGCTTATAGTACAGTGGAGTGGAATTCCAGGGGTTTGACGAAACACAATGAAATGGATGCTAGTTTTGATTGAGGTATTGATTTGTTTCAAATCTCTGTTTCAAACCAGACAAAACTGCTAAAATCAACTGAAAAGGTGACTAAAACGATGTTTAAATATAATTTTTCGAAAATAATGAATTATTTTAATGATTTTAATTTTCAAACACGACCCAAAAATCATAACACTGGCGGGTGACGGGAAGCTCAAAATTGAGTTATAAGGGCCTTATTGAAATATATATTATATTTACAACAAAGTCTCAATTATGAAAGCAATGTACTGTGAAAACATTGTTTTTTCCACCCTTCTTTGTTATATCTAGATACTAAGAGGAGTCCAGAACAGGAGGTATATCATTTAGCATAATTCTGTGAACATAATATTGATTCTTTGCCTTGATTCTTGGAACAATGCATTTGTACTAAAGGTTTATTAACTTAATTCATGCCACACACTTAAAGCAATAACAGCACATTTTTTGAAGAGCGCCCCCGATTTTCAAAATTTGATATTTTTGCACAGTTATGTTGGTAATTGTCTAGGAAACTACACCTGCAAACGAGAATGCTGAAAATGTGTTTTTATCATAAAATAAGCGATTTTGTAATTAGAATTGGGATCCCAGATTGTACTAAACGGCAGAGCTGGAAATGCCAAGTTTATGTCTGTTCATGATGAAATACATGTAGTGCCATCTCAAGAAAATGACCTCTAATTTGACTTGCCTGAACCAATAAAACAACTAATGGATGAGCATAGACCGTACACATGGGCTATTTCCTTCCCGGCTATTTCATATTGGAAGGACGTTGCAGCAGCTGTTGAATTATTATCGGAGATTTCCGATATTAATTATTCTAATTACAAAATTCCTTCGTTTGCGACACATAGACATTTTCGAGCTTAACCATTCACAGGTATAGTTTACTAGCCAATTACCAATGCAACCGTGTAAAAATCTCAATTTTTGAAAAATTGGTGGCTCTCTTCAAGAAAAGGTGCTATTATTGCTTTAATCGTAGTGATGTTTCAACTATGATTGATTTTCACAATGAAAGATCAGTTTGAATTGTCTGTGACAGGTCGGCTCCATGTTAGTAATCAAAGAATGCCACGATTTTTGTCCTTCAGGGCAGTTTTGTCATTAGTAAAAATAATTATTTTATTCATACTTATTCATTACTTCAATCTCAAACGGTTCAAGATGAACCCTATACTATGATTCCTATTTTAGGAGGAAAAATAGATAATTGCATTATTTGGGAGAGTTTATTATTTCCTTATCAAATTGTCCATTCTTACTCCAGGGGAAAAACAAAAAGATATCTCCCTTTTAATATTTCTAGAAGGCAGAAGATTACAGAGCTGTTGGAAAACACAGTTTGAGTTGCATAAACCGCGATGCAGCGAGAAGTTAATATGCTAGACGGAGCTGATGGATTCGCCGCACGTCAGTGTGAATACAAGCCCACATTAGGACGATTGCTACGCATTTGTGTGTGTATGTATCTTCAATGTGTACCCTATGAGGAACTGTGCTATACATGTATGGTGGAATGTTTCCATGGCGCAGTTAAAAAGGTCTCCGCTGCTATTTATAGACGTGCTCTTTGCAACTCGTTTGTTTTTCTCTGTTTCTTAGAGACTGAGCAATATTCCGGTGTGGGTGGGGGGCCGGACAGCTGGATAAACAAATATTGGGGGGTGATGTAATTTGTCTATTGGAGTGGGAGGTGGAAGAATAAATGGATGCTGAATTACTGCAGGTACACTTGAAAGAAATGGTGTATTTCCCTAACTTGTTTAAAAGGTGGTTTTTGACTAAGAGGGGTGGAAAAACATTGATGATAATGTACTTTCTCTTGTGTGGGGGTGATTTGGGTGAAAGATATTACTTTCCAATTTTTCTAATTGATAGTGATGTTTATTATTGATTTTGTTGAAACAGATTTTGAAATGAATATACAGACGTAACAGGCAATCATTTCCTGAAGTCCCAATTTTCGTTGATCAAAATGAAATCTGATTGTTCCAAATAACACAAACAAGCAAGCACAGGCAGGGGCTAAATTCAGAATGGAATGTACAACACTTAGGTTTGGATGTGGACTCCCGATCCAATCATTTTGGTTCGTTGTGTATGACATCACGAATGGAATTGGTTTTTTTAGTCATAGACTATTGACAAGGAAGATCCTTGTCTTCTGTAGATAGCATTTTGAAAATACTCTGTATAATTTTAAGAAGTGGCATGCGCATTCATGTGCGTAAGTATCACTATTAAGCTAGTAACATCTCAATTCCCGTGGCACAGTTTAGTAACTTAGAAATACACCCCGTTTTGTTTTTTTTGTATGATAGATAACCCCGATCACAACAAGTTCGGTTTTGTACAAGTACAACCCACTGAACTGTGTCCTTGGTAGATGAGCTAATTGCAACTCATAGTGTATACCATAGAACTTCTCTACAGCTGATTTGATTGTTATTTTATAGGTTATATGATGTATCAAGCTTATGGTGTAAATTTGTAGAATTAAAAATTATCTTCCTTTATAGTACAGTCAACTTACTTGCTAAAGCAATTGGTCTTTCCTCATTTTGACTATTGCAGTCCTGTGTGGTCCAATTTTACAGTTAACAACCATAATACACTTCGAATTCTACAAAATAAACTTGCTCGCGTGCTTCTCCATGCAGACATTGGGACTCCAATAGACCAAATGATGGAGACCAAAATGAACTGGTTAACACTTGGATCCAAAGATGGATACAGCATTTATTTGTATTAACTTTTAAGTGTCTTAAAAATTGCTCCTGATTATATGTCTTCTTTTTTTCACTTTTACCCACTCAACTCATACCAAAAGTACCAGAAGCCAAGCTAGTAACACCCTGGTTGTACCATCATGGAACATTATTACTGGCAAGCGAACATTTCATTGTAGAGCTGCTAAGGACATGAGTTGCTTTTAAATTTAAAAGTGCTATTTAACAAATGTGTTCATATATTTTTGTGCTTCATTGATTTGATCTATTTTGTTTCAAATTATTTTCTGTAAAATTGTTGTAAATGTTTCTTCAGTATGGATCTCTTGGGAGACCAGTACTGTATTTATTGAAAGAGTATTCCAGAATAAAGATAGAATAAATAAATAAATTGGCCAATCAGAGATGGGGTAAGAAAGGTGTAAAGGTGCATTAGGTATTTAGGTCATCCATTTTGATTGATTACTCAAGAGGTAATATCATGTTAAAGGGGGATGACCCGATTTAAGTATATATAATTTTCGTATTAATAGAATGGCCTTCACTCCAAAACCCAATCTGTAAAATTTCGCACCAATATTTCAATCTGTTTTGATGTGAGAGCTAAAAACATTCATGATTTTGTAAGCCCCATAGACTACTGTAGTTGTAGTAGTAGCAGTAAATCCAAAATTGTTAAAATCCAGTTTTGTCCCCGTGAACGAGGGTGGCCGGATTCACCCCACACTCGCAGCAACCACCCTTAGTCCCTCCTTCCACTTTACCCGATTCAATGCATCCTCCATCCTCAACCCAACCCTCCTACTCTCCTGCTCCACTACTGTGTAAATATAATATTGGTCGACCCAAATGGAGCACATTTTCGCTCATAACTTCCAAACCAAACATCCTTTAGCACAGGGTAAATGAGAAAAATAGTAGCTTTCTTCAGATACCAAAATTGTGACCATTTCCGGTAAAATTCTGGGTCCCTGGGGATGAGGCTATCAGTGATTGGACCATGGACCTTTAATTCATGTAAAAAGCCAATTAGAGATACTGCAAGAAAAGTAGTAGACATCAGGAGGTTAGTGGAGTTTGCATGCATACTAAAATAGATCTAGGATTAAAAAAAACTGAATTTTTTAGCTAACAAAACTCGCTAGTAGCTAACCCCAAACCATTTGCCGAAGTCATTCATATGACTATATGTATTTTCATTTACAATCCACGCTTAAACTGCCGGCGAAAAATCACATCTTGAGTTAGGAAAATGTGTCAGACAATGCCCAGGATATTCTTAGGACACCGTTTACCATCCATAGTTTTTCTTGAACTTGACACTTAAGTTATTGCCTGCTATTCTATCAACACTCTTTAATTAGTTAAGACTTAACCCTGCCTTTGCATAGATGACTCTAATTTGATGTGTACACACGATTCTAGGTAGTGACAACAGAGCCAACTCTCAAAGGTTTTGTCAAGACAGTGTGTGGTGTGTGTGCACCCAAGGTAGTACTTCAAGATAATTAGACTAAGTCGCTGCCAGAATGTTAAGAAGTCGGCAACGCGCACGCCGCAATATCTGCATAAACGGGGCGGAGGACTATGGGTGACTTTATACGTGATAACCCATGTGGAGGCCAAACCTACCAACAAGGCCAATTGCATTTCACTTCGGGGGGGCATAAACGCACGTCACCGCGGCGTCCACGGTAAATAACTTGAACAATTTGGAGAGAGTTTACAGAGCTGGTTTGCTGAAAGTAATCAAGTCAATTGTTTTCATGTGCATAATAAGGAGTTGGTAGACAGTTATCTCACCCGAAGCTAATGAGGTAAATTTGGGCCGATGGGTTGATGATATTACAAAGGGAAATGCAGAGCGAGTTCGTTCGTAGTGCAAGTCCAACAAATCACAGTGGGAGATCCGTCTTGAACCAGATGATTAGTTTCATCATCCAGGTTGATCACGCCCGGAATTCCTCTTGGGGACTTGTAAACCCTTTCCCCAAAAAAACAAACAGTCATCTATGATGTAGCTAACAATTTGTGGCTCTCCACAATCGCAGTTTGGTGATGGTTCTACTCCGATTTTGTGAAGGAAGTTGTTGTTCACGACAACGCCAGTTTGAGTCTTTGCCGGTTGACCCAAGCTTGCCTATCAAGGTAACGCTTTGGTTGCTAGCCTGGGCGGTCCACAAAACTGGCTTTTAGGTTCAAAGTAGAGATGACACATTGCTCAGACCAGCTGTCACTGATCCAAGATTGACTCGATAGGGATACTGTGACTGCAGTGTCACGGATTGGGTAGCAAAGTGAATCCGCTCCGGAATTCTCTGATCCTCAAAGGGTGGTGGTGGTGGGATTAGGACTACCCAGGTTCATCACCATTTCTTGGCGAGCTTGATCGTCTGGAGGTTCCTCCTAAGGTTTGCAGGAGCTATGCCAGACAGAATTGGAAGGTATTCTACAGGCGTCGCCTAAAGGCAACCACTAACAAGTTCATTGAATCATTCAGAACGACATCATCGTATGTGAATGTTACGCTGTGACTCCATACTGGTGCAGCGTATTCAGCAGTGGAGTATGCCAAGGAACAGTTGATGTATGTAAGGTGTCAAGGAGCACCCCATCCAGTTCCTGCGAGCCTTCCTGAGGAGTTGACACGAGACTGCGGTTGGCAGCGACTGCCTTGGGGTGCTTGATTGAAAAGTAAGGCTGCGGTCCACCCCCCCCCCCCCACCAGCCCGTGACCGCAACGTAATCGGTGTGGGGTCATGTGACAGTTTTTCTCCATCTAGAGTGATGTTTAGTTCTCTTTTTGCACATCGATTTGCAAGGTGGAAACAGAGCTGACGGTTTGGTTTGCTGAGTTCAAGTGCATCGGTGGAAGATTGCTACAGTGGTTAGGTATTCTTTCTGGCAACACTGTTTCTAAGGACTCACGGATCAGCAGCTATTCCAAGTGCCGTGTCGTTGGCGTAGGAGTACTGCGAAAACATCTCCCTTGGCATATTGAAGAAGTAGATGTTGAAGAGATTGGGTGCCAGGACACAACCTTTGTGGGACACCATTCCGAAGTTTGCGATTACTACTGGTTGACCCAGTTTGATGGTCTCCAGGACGAAACGATCATGTCTTGGATGAGCAGCATAAAGAACTTGGAACAAGCGTGACATCAGGGAAGATTTTGAGTAAGCTTGAGGTAGAGACTCGGTGCCAGACGATGTTACGCAGCAGTTAGGTCAATGAATACTGCTCCAAACTGCTGCTTCTTCTGGAAGGCTGTTTCGATGTAAACAGTCTTGCTATCTAGGTCAGTTGTTGATTTACCTTTCGAAATCCAGCTTGGGTGCGGGGTACATTTGCCTCGACCGTATTATTGAGCCTGCCGAGTATCAGTCGCTAAGCAGCTTATAGATGTGAGCTAGTAGCGATGGGATCTGTAACTCTTGGGCGTCATTTGCTGGTTTCTTGGGCTTCAGGCTTGCAATGACCTTTGAAGGTCTTCCATCTGGAGGGAACTAGTTGGTGTTCCCAGCAAGTAGACAAGGAAGATTGGAGCCATCGCACCGCTTCGGGTGCCATATTCTTCAAGAATCTGTATGGATGTTGTCATTACCAAGGAGCTTTCCCATTCTTGAGAACTTAATTGCTTCGGTGATCTCCTCGTAGGTGAATGGTTGGGACATGGGCTTGGACGGTGGAGAGGTTGTAGAAGTGTTAATCTCGGCATTACAGCCGAGAGTGGGCTTGACTGTGGAGGTGGTCTGCCACTTCCATTTTGACAAGTACTGAAGCGATGAGTTTGCAGAGACAGGACACGGCTTAACTGGACAGCTATGCCAGGTGAGCTTGTGATGGTGTTTCCAGGCGGCCGGCTGATGTGGGTAAATTGATATGGGATATCTCCTCCTCCCATCTGGTGCTCTCTTTTGGCCAAGCAGATCACCAGTGCTGGGTTTCACTTTGCTATCTCTCAGTTATCGCAGTTGGTATACAATACGATGTGTATAATCGTCGCTTTCCTTGTCCCAACAGGGGGTGTAGGGATCCTTCTGCCTCTGGAATGGAACATTTAGCTGCGTGGTGGAGCATGGGAAGAAGTCAGAATATGCATCACTGATGTTAGATGAAGCCGGGTCTGGCAGCGTGGATGACCAGTTCGCTGGGATGTTTGAACTTGGACAAGCTTCGGACTTTCCTGTGAAATTCCATCTCGTTCTGTAGAGGCTGGAGATCGTGGCCTTAATGTCACTGGTGACCAGTTAAGATAGGGTAATGATCTGATATAGGGAATCTAGGGAGGACCCGTTTCGGAGCAGCGGGACCTGGATGTCGCTGGTGAATGTTGACAGGTCGGAAAGGTCCATGTCCCATGACTGCTAGACTAGAAGGTAGGTGGATCCTTACTATCAAAACAGCGTTGGAGGTAGTGGGCCTCAATCCATTCAAGAGCCGCATTGCCATTCTTGTCAGTAGTGGAGTATCCCCATGCTTATTTCTACGTTGGAATTCCGCAGAGAAGGAGCTCCGATTGAAACTACTGGAAGGGAGTTGACGTCTGTCTCAGATGGTGGTGGCTTATAGATGTTGGTGAAGTGGGTTCCCATGCTTCAAATTTTATAACTGGATCGGCGAATTCATGAAGAGTGCAGAGGTGATTCACTTGTATGCCTTGTCACATAGGAAGCGATCCATGCTTGTTGTGCGGAATGAGCAAATAAGGTCCAAACCTTCAATTTGCAGCTTCTCTACAGATTCGCAGTGAGTTTCGTGGAGGAGGATGATATTTCAACTCCAGTTATCCCTGGAGAGCTGGTGTAAGAGTAAGATGATGACACGCTTAGCATGGGTGAGACCTCAAACGTCAGCTGCAGGATACAAACTTTGGTTTGCTTGCCATAAGGACAAGTTCCTCTGTGGTAGCTCAGCGCTTTCTTAGAATTGAGGGTGGGTCTGCAAGATGTTCACTGTGGTGTTTTAATAAAAACACGATGTTTGACTTAAGTTTTGAATCAGTTACGCCACAACAGGTGATGAGTAATGTACAGGCCGCCGCGAGAGAAGGCATTCACATGACCCGACGAGGCGAGTTGTTATCTTCCTGAAACGGGTTCCGCTCATTGGGGTTATGTAATTTATAAAAAGCATTTTAAATTGAATCAATGTCTTGACACGGGACATGGAACGTTTCATCTACCCATGACGACACACTTCTTCAGAGTGACTCATCTCTTAGTCTTGTCCGTCCCCCCTTCCGGTTCCCGTGGTCACATGAAGTGGTATAGGCAAGAGAAGATTTCAGTAGGTCCCACAATGCATTGCTGCAATGACAGGTTTTTGTACAGGCATGATGGTGAATGTTAGTGAGGAAACCATGGCTCTAAATTGACAGTAAGGAGTACTGCTCACAAGACTGGCATTTTAAGGTGTCATCCGTCTAACGATTCACATGAATACCTGTACAAAAAATTCCAATGGAAGCAATGCACCGTGGGAAGCCACTGATAGGTTCTTATCTTGTTATAAGGCCAGTGATGTAGAGCAAAAGACAAGGTGCTTAGAGGTACTTGATTTACACACAGACAACTTGCATATACCCTACTTACTATTTTTTCAAGCATATATGTGCGTATAACCTAATTACTATTTTTTGCGGCCTTCGACATGCGTGATAGCAAAAAAAAAGTGCTATTTTTTCAGTATACAAAAGGTTACCCTACACTTGCATCACGGTGTCAGGGAGAGGTCATAAATGTGACTTAAAACGTAAATTGCTGTTATCTCTGTTGAAGACAATTTGGTTTGGGTTAGGATGTGAGGCTAGGATCCTGAATTCTGAACATAACTATTATCAAATTTGATGGAAATGAGACCAAAAAGGTAATCTGGATTTGAAAACCCCAGGGGGCTAGGTAGGACACGACTGCTAGATTGGGCATTGGGGATTTCCAAAAACGGTAATTTGGGGAAGCTAACGTGCATTTACTATGCAGTCTCTGTATTAATTCATTACAACTCTCCTCTTAAACCTTAGTTCAAGACTCTTATATAGTAATATCATGATCATTTTGGAATAAATTATTGACTCAAAATCCGTGGAGGTTAGTGGGATACCTCGCTGCCAAAAAGTGTAATTTCCAATAACTGTCATTTAGATGACATATTCGTTACCAGGCCTAGCCGTTAGTCAAGTCTGATGTGACCGTTTGATATGCGTAAGAGCACCCTCTACTGTAAGTCTTTGAAAAAGACTCGCACTCGGGTTATGCTGGAAGTGATGCCGTTTTGAATTCGCTGTTGATGTGGTTGACATATCCTACCCCCTGTTTGAAACAATTTTGTTCAAAATTGTCTTGCAAAAATTTGACGACCAAAAAAGGAGAGTTCCAGTTCCAACTCTTAACAGATTTATTTTTGGAGAATATTTTGAAAAAGCAACCTCTTATATATACCAGTTATAATAATTTTGTGACTTAGAACTGTACTAAGAGGCTTTTGTAAATGTTCCCTCTCGTAATCACCTGTCCACTAAGAATCTCCTGACAGGGCTATCTCATATTTTTTTTGAAAAAAAATAAAAAAATTAAAAAAATTAAAAAATATTTTTTATTTTATTTTGACCATTAAATGCAATAGTAAAACTATCTCTAAACAAATACCCTTCTAAAGGTGAATGGTAAATGATGGATTGTGAAAGATCTCCAAAATTCAGTTCGTTCTTGGAAAAAAAAGCCT
>JAMKCH010002307.1:0-57129 GCA_023653785.1 Ophioderma brevispina | reverse complement strand
GGAAAAAAATTATCCAAGATGGCCGCCAAATTAGCTGAAATTGCATATAATTAGCTATATCTTGTCTTCTCAAGTAGATGTGTTGATGACTTTAGTCTAAATCCAAATTATCCACGTTTTCCTTATGATGAAATTCAAAATGGCCGCCATTACATATTTATCTCAACTTCAGAACAAGGAAAAAGAGGGATAAAGAAACCAACAAATAAATTAAATCTAAATAAATATATAAGCGAATAATAAAAATGACAAAATAATTATAAATGAATAAATATAAATAAGTGAATAAATAAATACATATAAATAAATATAGAGAAATTTTGTAAAAGGGACGGGTACAAAAGACGGAACCTGAATTATGTAATAAGAAGTCCTCTTGAGGTGTTTTCACACCAAATATTATTGCTCCCAATTGCCGGGATTCATCTTTTGTATATATTTCTTTCACACTCAGTTTCCATTTCTGGTACTTGGTTGTAAAATATATATATATATTATATATCTATTATATATATATGATATATATATATAATATATATGGAATTGTTTTTTGACCATTTCTGGCAAGACGTACGTGTGTAGGCCTATAGTTAATCATGCGTTTTTGTGAACAGTATACGAAAACTGCATTATACTATAGTTTTAAAACCATTCTTTCGAATGAGTATTATATTGAGCGGCGTACTGGTTCTCATTGTGCAGTTTTGGGAAATTGCATTCTGATTAAGTTCAAATAACATGACTCCCAAGTCATTCTTTCGAATAGACTGAAGATGAACTAAAATTACTACTATTTGGTAATTAGAACAATCCCTTTTATTGCTTTTAAACAACCCTCCTATATATGCGACATTTTGACTGAGCTTCCTTGCAGGAGACTGCAAAGGAGAGTATATGTCAGTGAGAAGATAATTATATGTAATGGCAGCAAATTGGATTTTTGAGTTAAGGAAAACATCAATGATTTAGATTTAAACAAAAACTGAATTCTTTGAACCTCAAAACATATTAAAAAACATGAGATATAGCTAATTATATAAAATGGCGGCCATTTTGGATTTTGGCATGAAGGAAGTCATCAGTGATTTAGATTTGTACATAATTGGATTCTTTGACCCCAAAACATATTCAAAAACACTAAAATCATCAACATCTACTTTAAAAGCTGAGATATAGCTAATATGGCGGCCATCTTGGATAAAAAAAATTCCCCAAGGGGGATTCATAGGGATTTTGGATATGTTGTTGTATGATGCATTCTGCTTATCTGGTGCAAAAATCAGCTCAATAACAATTTTTCCGGGTCAAAACCCACAGGGACCACACTACTAGTCTGTTGTTGTGGTATAATATTGCAACACACTTTCTCTGCGAAAACTTTCTCCAAAAACTCTCTGCTATCATTTGAACAGAGATCTGGGCAGCCAATAATGTATTTCAAAGGTGCTGGTTCCGATTTGAGAGTCTGGCACTTGCGTACACCGACCACCAAGATTCATGGGAAACAAACTTGCGACTTTTATGGTAAAAGCGATAGTGGATATTGCAAAGCCGTATTCATTACTATGCTAATATTGATAGTTAAACCAATAAGATGAATTTTTGTCTCTATCTTCGGAAAGAAAAGGATTTGAAATGTGAAATTTCAGGTTTCCAAAGACGATCTGAACAAGCATTGATTTGACCAAAAATGACATGAAATACTGGGACATTCTTATTCTTTTGTCACAAATTAGTAACTCCTAATATATTATCAGAAAACAAATCCGATCAGAAACAACTAAAAACATAACACTATTCTGTGAAAAAAGTTGGTGATTGATTAGAAACACAGTTGTGTTTCCCTGTCAAAGTTGGAAAACTTAAATGGCTATTCAGAAGAATCCTGGAATTCAGGTGTGATTCAATACATTGGTATAGCGCTGGCCTCAGAACTCAACCGCCTGCTGTCCGACGGTTTATGGTAGTTGAAGCAGGGGTGGAATTGTGTACAAATGCCTATAGACGATTTCGATAGTAATAGCGCCACCCAGAGGCAATTTCCATGAGCTAATAGTTCCTAATAAATGCAGTATGACGTACTGACCGCGGATTACGTAGTGTAAATTACAGAGCGCCATGTACGACCGGCGATCGATAAGCTACAGATTTCATGCAGTATGCCTTCACTCTCTTGATCGAGTGGCCTTTCCCGCTGTATTTAGGATCCTTGGTTGAACATGTCTCATTGTTTAGCACAATATAAACCTTTTTTCAACCGGAAAGAACAGGACAGATCTTGCGAGCAACCGCTTATTGAGTTTTGAAGCTGCCCCTTACTGTTCTAAATATATGCACAGAATCGTTTTCGAAAAGAAAGTGGGGGCGCATTTTTTTAGTGTTTTCCCCGATCGCGGTCGTGCATGGCGCTGTGTACAAAAAAATTTACACTACGTAACCCCGGTCAGTACGTCATATGCGTTATTTAACGAAATTTAGTCTCTTTTTGAACATGTTTATTGACCTTTCACATCACCAGCGATTAATTTTTCCATGGACTGCGTACCTGAACGATCCTGTATATAAAATCCCATTTAATAACGATTTTTTTTTTCTCGGTTCAAAATTATATTTTCCGAAAACCTCATCATTTCTACGATGTTTACCATTTACAGTAAAACAACCTTTTTTGAATTATGAACAAGATCTTCTCATAAAATGACTAACCGGTCAAACAATCAATGTGAGTGGGATGTATGATGAGCTGAACTTCCCTCGATGTAAGAAATTAACTAGCGACTCCAAAATGAGTTTGCTAGAACTAGTTATACACGTAGTATGAATAATACAATTGATGTCCTTTACCAACCAACGTTTCGTTTCCAGAATCATCAAAAACTCGGGGCAATTTTTTGAATTCAAAATTAAAAAAAAAATAATTTTACGTTTAGAATTACAGTTAATCACAGTCATTACATAATAGCAATATCAAAACTACCTATATGATAATTAATATTATCGGTACCTGCAAAAGCCTCTTAATGGTTATATATATCGAACAAGCCCCGGTTTGTGGGAACTCAAACTTTTTCAGGTAGTGATGTGCGGACCCCGAATTTCCGAACTTGGGGCTTGTGAATTAATTTTGCCTCCGAAAGTTGGGGCTTGGTAACTGAAATTTTGAGAAATTTGCAGGCTTGGGTGTTGAAATTTGGCTAAAATTCAGCTTCTGAGGCAAAAATTTTGTGAAAAGGGGACCTTAAGAACTGAATTATGCTTCAACTGGGGGTCTTGGGAACTCCTGGAGAGACGCGAAAAGGGGGTCTTAAGGACCGCACATACCCGTACCTCTTTTCAATGTCAGTGCCCCCCCCCCCCGGAATCAAGTCGAGCATGAAAGAAATACAAACACTGTTTAGTCTTTTAATACTATTTGGCTGGTTAATTATTGGCTGATGAAGTATTACAGAAATTACCTGATTTCAAAGTGCAAAAATCATCCAAACGTAGTGAATTTGGCTTTTTGAAATGACCCCTGTACATGTTTTTCTTTTTCTTCTTATTTTTCTTCTTCTTCTTTTTCTTCTTCTTCCTACTAGTAAAGACCCTGTTTGGCTCAAACCCAATAATCGCTGATAAACATAATCGAATTTAATGCACACTGAGTTATCTGGGACTTCTTTCAATTCAACAGGATGAATTCTCATGTGTAATTCCAAGATTGACAAAGGCTGATTTATTTTCGCCTTGGGTTCAATTACCTTATCTGGCGATGGTTAATAATGTGTATCAGATTAAGTTCACAGCAGTTCAAACTCCTGAACGTTTTGCGTCCTTCATTGTGTCTAGGAATATGGGAATTCAGGACTTCTTTCTCTGATGTTGTTTTGCCAAAAAAATAGTGATTAAACAAATATTATATAGAGGCTCGGAGAAACCGGCGAGTATTGAATTAAATAAAAACAAAAAATACATGTGGTCCAGTGGATAAGACGGCCGACTCATGATCCAAAGGTTGTGGGTTCGATCCCGTTGCGGCCAATGTGTTGTGCACTTGGACAATGCACTTTATCTCGACCCCCTCGTCGACCCTAGCGACGATCGGGGAGCTGTTATGGGGAATATTATATCTCAGTGCTGATAGGACGGTGCGCTTGGACAGCTGCGGCCTACGTGAGCGAAGTGATTGTGACGGATTTTTCGTGGACGGCAGCGTAATAATATAGGAAACACCGCCGTGCTCCCCCTTAAAAAATAGGAATGTGCTTATCAAAGCAGTATCACGCGTCTCGAAACCCGGGTAGAAGTAATGATAGTCAGACGTACTCATTGTCGGGAACAATGGTGAAACAATAGGGCATCGATTTCAGTTGAACTCTTCACGCAACATTTAAGTTTCACGCTTTATTCCGTTATCGTCTATGGAGCACCGGCTGTGCTCCGCGGACTATTATCTGCTTTCACACCGTACTCTCGCATCTAGGCGTGAGATTTACACTAGACCACCGGGATGTGTTTACGGATAGTAGACAGCTAAAAAACGAGCGCCCATTATTATAATTTAGAAGGTGGGCCATATATGCATAATTCTAGAGAATCTAGGACGAAAGCACAACTTAAATACAATGCACGCGAGGATGAAGTTTACCCAAATGAGAAGTGATCTACAAATTATATACAGAGGATGCAATGCCTGACGGAATTTTTTACACACATGTCAGAAGAAGATGTGGGATAAGAGTTGGAAAATTACAGCCCGTCGCCATGGGGGGTGTGGGGTGAACCCCTCCCCCCCAGCGATGGATCCTCAAAAAGAGAAGTAAGGAAAAAAGGGAAGAGCGAGAGAGAAGGAACAGAGAAAGAGAAGAAAGGGGAAAGAGAGAGAAAGAAAGAGAGAAGAAGGGGAAAAGTAGAATGAACAAAAGGAGAACGACATCAGAACGCATGAGATTGAAATCCAGACTTAAATAAATCCAAATATCACAAATATTTGGCTTCCCCTCTAGCCAATTAGTTTTGTTCCAAGCCTAACCAACGGTTAATCATGAATGTTTAATGTGCCAAAAGTACTGTGATACAAAATGTGTAAAATAAATTTGAGAAAAACACGAGGGAGCCATGGCCATTCCCCTAGTTTGGTATTACCAGTAAAGGGGAATTTTCAGTCGGGAGCTGAATGTGGTCAAGAAAAATTGATAGGGATCGATTCCCTAGTCCCCAGCACCATAAACGATAGGTATCCTGGCTGTCATTTGAATTAATTAATATACTTAACCCTTCAAAAATACCTTCTATAGCTAAAACCAAGGTTCAGGGGCTCCCCCCTGGCTCCGGCAGGGGCTCTGCTCATGCCCCGCATCCGTTTAACGACATTGGCGCTAGCAATAATGTGTATAGTTCCCATCGGCAGTACAAGCTTAAATACTGCCCGTGATCAGGTATCAGTGGCAAAGTAGAAACCAGTATTTTCATTTTGAATGGTACCATTTTACCCCTCAAAAAAGTGGTAATATTGAAGGTTATGAATAGATGAAATCCACGAGCTCCGGGGGCTTCGCCCCTCTGGACCCCCAGAAGGGCTTTCGCTCCTGCACCACACCCATAAAGACATTGGCGCTCGCTATATGCATTTCTCTTTGGCAGTACAAGCTATACAGGTATACTGCCCGTCTCATACAAAGTTAGAAACCAGTCTTTACTCGGGGTCTTTACTTTGAATTGGTTGTATTAACCTCAAACCAGTGGTCATTTTTGAAGGTTTTGAATAGCTTAAAAATCCAAGAGCCTTCGGGGGCTCCGCCCCCTGGACCCCGCAGGGGCTCTGCCCTGAACCCCAACCAGGGCCCTAAGGCGGGTCCCTGTACCCCACCAGTTCAGGGCTTTCCGGTTGGCGCCGGTGTCACGAGCGAGCCAGTCCTAGCCTTTTAGAAGTCCGTCGGACTCTAAGTTTTGTTCATTAGTCCTAGGAATTATGCTTGACATTAGAGTCCCAGAGACACTAAGTGTGATTTCAGTGTCCCTAGGGATTATCGGTAATAACACGCGTTGTCCTATGGACATAGCGTAATTAAAGGAAGAGTCCTAGGACATTTGTAATTAGTGGGGACTCTGCAGTTTGATTACATTACACAAGTTCCAGTTGTCCCTAGATTTGGAGGGTCGGAGGAGACTGTGGACTAATTGTGGGAGTCCCATACAGCTGAATCACGTCCCCAGGGACCATATGTTTTCAACTTAGAGGTCCTATTAGACACAAGTTTTGATTTTCAGTGTCTGGGGACGATCGGTAATGACCCGCAGTGTCCTATGGACTACATGTAATGAAAAGAAAGATCCTAGTACATCTGTAATGTGTGGCCTCTGAAGTTTATACCATTACACAAGTCCAGTTGTCCCATAGATTTGGAGGTCCGGAGACTGTGTGTTATAATTGTGGGTGTCCCATGCAGCAGGTTTCAAATGCAAGCATACCAGAACAATTGAGTGTTTGCTTCAAATGGCACACCATTAAATCCCTACACTGTAAAAATATTGCAAGTAAAAAGGGGGCGCCGCTCTGTAAAAGGAGTAAAATCTTACTCGAAATGGAGTAAATTTTAGGCATTCAGCAATCATGAGCACACTACATTAATCTGCAGATGCACAAAGTTTTAAAATGGCGACAGTTAGGAATGGTCAAAATAGACTATTCTAGGAAGTGTCCACCCCTGACAATTTCAAAATCCCGAAATAACTCTGGGAATTTCCAATGTGTTTTGGACAAATCAGTGTTGGAATTTCTATGGCATGTTTCATCATTTGCTTTAGGTGTTTGTGTTTAAACCCCTTCCCGTCGGAGTGCAAAGCACTCTTCGGCGTATTAACAATGCTGTTAGACGAGGCATAGCCAAGGAAATCGCTGGTGTGTCAGTTTTTGTGTTAAAGGGTAACAACCAACTCTGAAAACGTGGCCTGTTGCACCACAGGCTTGGAGGCAGGAAAAAAAGGAGACATCTGGACATATAGATCCAACAAAAGCAAGTTAAAGTTACGTAATTCAAAAATTATGCTGGATCACTTCACCTGGGTAGTGGGGACTCATTATGTAATCATTCACCTACCCTATATGATTACAAAGCGTTTCAAATAGAAACAACGTTTGAGATTGGGTCTGAAAAATCCACTTATTGAGCACAGTGAGTTTGTAGTTGGTCGAATGCCAACATTTCACATGCAACCTGTACAATAATGCGAAAGCATGCAAACGAACCATGAAATGAATGCATTTGGACTGGTAACAGACGAGAAAATGGCAGTGTGGAACAACTGGCACATGGAAGCAGGCACTGGAGGATTAGGAAATACTGCTTACCTCGAGAGTATTCAACTCGTTAGCAAGTGTAAGTGTAAAGCCCAACCTGATCGTATCTTCGTGGCACTTATCAAATAAATCTTGCTTCAACTACGGTAGTTACCTATTGTCCAACCAAAATGGCAGAAGAGACTGCATAAGTTCACTACAAGAGCCATTGACTCCATTCTAGCATAGAACTGCACTGGGGAGAGGAGATTGCAAGGATAGGACTGAAAGATGTCACGTTCTCTCGCCGCGAAGGAACGAGAAAGTGTAAATCCTGTTGGATTTGCAGGTACATACAGCTCTTCATGCAAGAAACGAATAGCTTCCAGCAAGAAGGAACATGGAAAGCTCTGGAGGTAGCAAGTATCACCTGGACTACACATTAAAACGAAAGGAATGCATGAGGATGATGAGTTAGCATTTGGAACGTAAAGGTATACAGCATATTTCAGTTTGGGCTCACACGGGTTAGGTACATTCTCGGGTTTGTAATTAAAACAAATGGTGCCAAAAAGAAAGACTCGACATGTTGGAGTCTGCTCAGAGATAAAAATTACCTCCAAGAGCAGTCCATAATTGAGGTATACGCAACCTCAACCCTCTGCAAGACGCTCATGTATCTGCGACGGACAAATATAGGAAAAAGTGATTCCAATAGGAAGGAAGAGAAAGAGAAACCCGTCAGTCAACAAAGTTACAGCTGAAGAGCAGGGCAAGTATTATAAACACTCGGCTATTGTTCCATTTTTGGTGAGGTTCACCACCCCCTGGAGTGTCCCTATTAAACATGCAATTTGGTACCACTGGATAGCTTAGATGGGCTCCTTTCTATTGCATCAAAAATAAGTAAAAATATCCTGAATATGCCGTCACTATGATGTAATAGTCAAGACAGGTATGAACATAATGGATATTGCGAGACACGATAATGGATATTTGACATTGTGCTGGCTTCCCAAAGTATAGCACTAAAAGTCTCTGTTAATATAAAACTAGTCATTTGCCGTCATTTAGAACAAAAACGCTATGAAGATCTGATATTCCCAACTTCTTGTTTTTGTTTCTACACTTGTCTATGGAAAATTGTGCTGCCTTGCGCGGACTTTCTGACGACATCCCACATCCCATCATTCAAGATAGTCCAAAACACTACGGGCCGTATTCTCAAAAGATGTTAAATCAACGGTGGTTAGGCCTAAACCTGTGGTTAGCTAAACGTACTGTTTAAGAAACCGCAGGTTAAATATTAACAAGTCGTTTAGCTAACCACTGTATTTAAAACGCCCGGAAATATCATCCACGAAGGACGTACCTTCGCCTATTCTATACGTTATGGCGGAACAATATTAGTATGTCAAGACAATGCCTTCCGTTAGTGTAAATGCAATGCAGGGAGCCCACGGGTAAATTTCACGAATGTCGCGTTACGCAAGGAGCTTTAGAATTTGCTAAGTGATGGAAACAAAACCCCGGCCTATTTAAACCTGTTTTATGTTGTTGTGCCGCACTTTGCTGTCATTAAAGACTATAACAGATAAAACGAGCATGAAAATAGAAGCAAGGAAATGAACGAGAAGAAATCAACTGAGGCAGGGCGGCGCCGGGGGGTGACAGGGGCCCTGAGATTCAAATTTAGGAAAAACAGGGGGTTTTTTTTTTGCGCAAAAATTAGGGTGTAACCAAAAGGAGTTAATTTTGTACTGTTTCGCCCCTCCCATGTAATGTTCGCCCCTCCTATGATTTGACCCTGGCGCCGCCCTGAACATGGAGGGACTAGGAAAAGAAAGTAAGAGAAATAAAGGAATCGGTAACTGGTCTATAACCACGAGTTATCACATAGAGCTGAAAATAGCAGGCATTTGATGAAAACGTGAAGTTAACACGCCTTAAACTACCAGGACCAAGTCTAAGTTAACAATGTTTTAGGCATGTTAAGATGTTCATGTTTAAAATTAAACAGCGTTTAAAGTTCACCATGCTTTGAGAATTAGTTATTTGTAGCGAGCGTTTTAAAAATTGCGAGTTAACATTGATTGCGTTAAACATCGTTTGAGAATACGGCCTATACTCTATCCCAGTTGGTGCTTTTTTTCACGAAAAGGAGCAGAAAATACCATTGATAATTACAATAAATCATTTGGCGCACCATCAGATGTGAGATACAGCTTGCTAAGAGAAAGCTGGAAGAGAGACATCAAGGTATCAGAGGATGAGCTCAAACAACAAATTAAATGTCGAGGGCAAAGCACGCGCAAGAAAAGCAAATCGGGTCGATCTAGCAAGATAAGAAAGGGCAGCTTAAGGAAATACCCAATAGAAAAGCTATTAAACTGGTACCAACCACTTAACGCTTTGGAAAACAGCCAAATCCTGCTGATGAATCAAAATTACCATCGCGGTCCGCGGACGTGGAGTGTCCTTGCCCCGTCGCGGTTTGGAATGGGACCAAAGGTCACATGAGGTCACCCACATGTCCACCCCACCCCGTCCCCTTCCTTTCCACCAAGTTACATCACCGTAGCACTTGCGGCATGTCATACGGCATGCAATATCAATTATTCAAGGGTTAAAATTTTGACCACAGACACACAGACGCACAAATACACAGAACACAGATACACAGACAACAGTTCGACCAGAGTAATCCTATGGTGCCTTCGTAAATTCTTGCAGGACGGACACAAAAAAAATAATGCAATAATCCCAATACAAGAGAGTTTCCACTGACCAGGATGAATACAAGACGGTAAAGATTCTCGAGGACATGTAGAAGAAAAGACTGTGGGGATTGATTGAATACCACCTGGCAGGAAGAATATGAATCGGTGCAAAGAATAGACGACCATTATTATTTTTGCAGCGGGCATATTGGCAATTAATTACCTCATTCAGATTAAAGAAGCTCTGATAACACCCATCGAGGTAATGATGAAAATGCTAGGCCGTATGGTGTCCCAGACGTACAGACCTAATCATGTACTTGTGAATGTCATCAAACAAAGCAAACAGTGATCAAAGCTGATGGGAAAACTAACCTATATGAAATTACTCAGGTTTATTGATTACGCTTCAGGCAGAAGCCCCACAATCCCATGTAAATGTTAACCCAGGGTGCAGCTGAACAATGATAATAGACATGATATACATAATAGCATTAACTTATTTCCCTTATCGAATGAATTTTGGAATCTTTTAAAATAAACAACTCAAATATCCGTCTTCAATTCAATTGTTGGAATGATATTGCTGGACAAGTGACCATTACCTTACCCTGGTATCTACGCGGGGTTAACCCATAAGACATTCTTAAAATCATCCTCTGATTACGCTCTTGGAATAGCCACATGCGGAAAGGAGGAAGAGCTGGGCTTTCAGTTGAAGGGAGAGGAGGAGTAGATGGGTATAAAGTAATACAGATCGCGGATTCAATGATGACATTGCACTAATGTTGGGGGTGTAATCCACCAAGGACGGCAGTTGAGTCAGTGTGATATTTTAGGCTGTGAACTTCTAGCCTAGACCTACCTCGAAGTTAAAAAAAACAGATGGTACTTCCAGATAGTACATTCACTATAATGGTAAGAGCTGCCTAACACCAATGGCAACAGCAACATCATCAACAATGAATTATACGCAAATTGCCAAACTTGGCAACCAAAACTAAGAGAAAGAGGGTCCCGCTGAATAGACAACTGCTCTAGAGCAGTGAACAGTTAGTATCAAGCCTGATACATTGGACCTCCGAACATAGAACGATTAGTACAGCTCACTTACATAGACATCCTCAACATTAATTGACACAAAAGGAAGAGGATAGAATGAAAACTGCAATGTTGGACAGTAGAGTACGGAAAAGCCATCACAATTTGAGAAGCCCACTCGACATGACTTAAGCAAGCAAGCATGTAAGGAGGAAGCCATTTTTATCATTTTCGCGCGTGCCACTAATTTCTGTCAATTAAATGTGGATACGTATAAACATCATTATCGTATAGTAGATATGTTTTTGAAACCCATCCCAAACGGTAGTAAAATTTAGGTGAAATGCCGTTGTTGATAAACATAAATATTGAGATTTGTGTTATTTAAAGATGCAAATGGCTGGTGTAATCGGGTCCATTTTTTATAAGGTTTACGCTTGAGTCATATAGTAGAAGTAAAATTTATGAACAAACCATTCTTGCTAATTAAACATTTTTGTCTCTTAATAAATAAGTCAATGTTTTCAAAAATGTTATTGGGTTAAACCTAACCTTTTCTGCAATACTACCTAACACAACAATAGTCTAGGGATTAAACTGCAACTTTGGTCATCTGTATATAAAATTTTAATATAGGAACTTAAAGAATATCCCCTCCAATGTACAAGCTAAACGTTAAAAATGCATCAAAATGCCCAGCAGGAGATGCTCAATAGTTCGGTACAGTGGATAGTGGCCCAAACGAGTGCATTTCAGACATTTTACACCGGATTTTACAGCAGTTTTCCAGGATGGCAAGGAAAAGAAAGAAAGCTTTGCACCTCTGCAGCAAGAAAGGTGAGCTTATTGGAAGCCAAGTTAGTAGTATACATGTATAACCTATACGTTTTCATTACACTGTCTAAGGATTTTGTCACATGCGAGCTAATAATGACACTGCAAAACGAGTGCTAATATATACAGATTAACACTTATTTGCCATTTTTAAGATCAGAGCAACGTAACACACCAATGAATCAATGATGTTAAACATAATAATGTTATTCAACTATTATCAGGTTAAGTATTCATTAATTATTTGAACACGCAGAGATTTTAATGGGTGATTTGATGGGGTTCATCTTTCTTTTTCATGAACACGGCTTTTATACAAAACAACAGGACTGTTTACATTTCCACATTGTGCGTTTGATATAGTATCGATATATTTTACCATATAAACGCCCGTTAATCACTGTTTAAAAATAACGTATTAGTGTTTATCTTCAAAACTGTGTTTAAACTACAAAAACACATTTAACATATTCATAACTTAATTTTCATCTTTCAAAACTATTTCTCTATTTAAAACTTCCTGTCCAAAAAACAATTGCCTACAAATACCAAATATCCAAAAATTTTAAATAGAAAGTTTTAAAAGATTTTAAAAATTGAAAAGATAAAGTAATCAAATTAAATTTAAAAGAGAAGTAATAAACTTATAATAAATAAAAAAAAATAGAATAAATTTAAAGTAAAATAAATGAAAAACAATTCTTAAAGGATTCGTCACCCCGACTATTTAAGCGGTACGACCAGGACTCGAACCTCACGTATACAATCACCGAATAACGAAATCACAATACATACAAAACCTATACTATTACATACTGGTTCGTCTGAAGGTCTGCACTGCTACGCCACAGTGGACTGCTCGAATTCGGCCTGCTTTTAGTAACCAAGCGAAGTACCTTCAATGAAGTACGATTAGCATATCTGTATTGCCTTGGGGACGCTACATCACAGGACCACAGGGTCCTAGGACTACCCAGCAAGTTTAGGGTCCGGGAGTGGACACTGCATCACAGTAACTGCTGGGTCCGAGGGATTGCACGGCCCAGATTAGGGTTCCGGGGACGCTATCACAGTAACACAGGGTCCTAGGACTTTGCGCATAGCACAGGGCCGAGGACGCTTCCTGCAGAGGACCGCGAAGAGTTTGATATTTGTAACGAATTTGAGAGTCCACCAAATAAGCCGTCAGGGTCGCATAAGTAAAATTATTTTTAGTTGTCAGAAGCTCTGTGCCTAGGACACACCGTTTCTGAATCTTGATTAGATTTTTTTTTTTTTTTTTAAAGGTTTCGGATGACTGGGAGTCCTACGGACGCCAGTTTCGACACCTAGAGTCCCTAGGACTTGCTGATATGTAGGACTCTTAAAGTCCGCACACCGGTTGGTGTCAAGGCACTTGCGGTGTGCGTTCAAAACGATAGAAACAAATATGGTTCTGTAAGAACATTTTAACGGCCCTTAAGTGGGCACGAACCGTGCGCCGTTAGTTGTAGTTTTATTCGTCACTACGCTTCCAAGGATTCTTACTGCAGCCGATAACAGTTCTTCAGTTTACACCCCCCCCCCCCCCCCCCTGACAAATGTCTAAGCGACGGGGCCCTGAAAATTAGCAGGACACAACCGTTGACTTATCAGCTATTTTGAGTTCACTTAAGTGTTCGCTTTAATAAAGCACGTTTATACGGAATCAATCTACCACATGCAGAGGTTAATTCCCGGGTAATTACTCCTACGTAGCATAAAAGGAAGTGACTCGTGTTACATAACCCGCAGGACTGCATATCAAGTTGATAAACAAGGGAGTACGAAAGTGTCAGAAGTTATATGACCGATAAAGGAAGGTCACCCGCACCCAACAATATTAATAAATTGTTTAAAAAAAATCAAGATCCATAGATAACCGCCAATTCCGATTGTAAGGTAATGGACTACCAATAATGTCTTCAATTTTGCTACGAGGACCTACAAACATTCATGTAGGACATAATAAACATATGGGGTACCGGAAAAAAATATGTAGTTTCAAGGTCAAAGGTCACCTTATTTGCATAAGAAATGGCACAGCAAAAGCTGAAGCCGTGCTCAGAGATTTCGAAATATTATTTTTTGTGTAGTAATTAAAAAGAGTAACTAGAACTAAAGATACTCACTTAAACTGCTCATTCAAAAGTTAGAGATGAATCGGAAGTTTTCGTTCATGCAGTACATATTTATGTACAATATAACAAAACTAAAAAATCAAATAAATAACAAAATTTCCGGATCCGGAATTTTTTTTAAACAAAGTTTTGTGATTCTAATGAAGCTATGAAGGACTGCGATTTTAGCTTAGTTAGTCACACAGTGCTTATATAGGGGACATAGCAGTATGTATATGCCAAAAAAAAACACAATTGTTTTTTTGAAAAAAATCTTGTCATTTTAAACTTCTTTTTTTGAATCAGCCTTTAAAATTGTCAATTAAATGTAAAATTTGACGCTTAGCTAAATAACGTTTATTTCAATTGTACGTAATGGGGTAAACCTTTACATTTTGCACCGTTTCGGTCAATTTTCCCAAAAAATGCAAAAAACTCAAAAATTAAAAAAAAAAAAAAAAAAAAAAAGGAAAATTCAGAGAAAAGACTATTAGTAGCAAACACATATAAATAGCAAAAATGCAACATACATGCCGAATTGAGCTCTATAGGACGTATAGTTGGAAAATAAAGCCGTCGTACGTAAACGTACCCGTCGTCCGTCCGTAACCCGTGTCCAGTACGCGTAAGCGAGTAAAACAGGTTATTATAACTGTCAAAGCATAAACGAAACGTATAGCGAGAGAGACAGACAAACAGATCTCATTCGGAGTAGGGGCGGGTACAAACCTGGATTTTTTGAGGCAGGATGTGGTTTAAGGAGGGGGTAGGGCATTTATGTTTTTTTTTAAGTTAGAGTCTTATTTAGTAATGTACGGGGTGGGGGATGCGGGAGAGATGTACATGGTCGATCAACTTTTCATCCATGCCAGATACTCAGTAACTGTGTATAGAAAAAAAGCAGATAGCATTTAATAACATGTCATATCGCTAGCTTACATGGGTGGAGTGCCGTGGCATTTCATTGTTTGATTAACACAAGGGTTTGTATTTAATACCACGATAAAGATGGAATACCCTGCTTAAATCGAAATGGAAGTATATCTGCTCGTCAACGTTTTTGGCATACTTGATTATACAATGTTATACCTGGTTATGTATCATCTCGTTGATGCTGAGAACGAGCGATGAGGAAAACAAATAACAAAGAATATTAAAAATAACTCAAGAAATGTCAACGTCGACGAAGAAAAAACATCATCACATATTTATAGAATTTATCTGATTGAACGTCCTACCGTCAATGTCTGCCATAACCGACAACATGTCACCAACCCACCATCATAAATATAATTTTCTTGAGTATGAGGCGCTTCTGTGGGATTGTTTTTTTTTTTTCGGGGGCGGGGGGGCTCTTGGATGTGGGTTTGGACAAACCCAAACCAGAACCCCCCCCCCCCCCCCCCTTGCTCTGCAACGACAAAACGCCACAACAGCATGTTTTGCCAGTTTTGCTACGTTCATCTGCAGTTTACTGCCATTTTACCTATTCACTGTTCACACAGTGCATTCAATAGGCCTAGGCCTCCTGTCATGCACTCGGGCTTAACGCTTAGGACATTGAGGAAAACTCACGTCGTTGCGAGAAAAGTGCCTAGCGGATTTTCTTGGTAGAAGCTCTAATGTAGAATATATTATCATAAATAACATATTGTGAAAGGATTATGATTATGGAGAACATTCAGAACAATCCGAAGTGGTTTTAATTATAAAGAGTGGTATTTGGGTTAGGGTTTAATGCTAACCTTATGGCAAAAATCACCAGTGCATGCTGGGCGATTGAAGAGGGCGCCATGGACATGGACAAACGGTTAGAACCTAGGTACCTTTGTAGCGAAGCTGACAAACAAGATAATCTTATTCTCTACATGGTGATGTAATTTGGTTGACATACGGTGCTGAAAAGATCCGAAACGACCATTTCTAACCAAGGCTTCCAACATGTGTTAAAACAGGCCTTCTCCCAATGTTCATGCAAACAGTGTGTGGGTAATCACTCAGCCATGCATGTCATGATCAGTGATTGAATGGTGCCCTGTGAAGTGTGATTCATTTACATACGATCAAACTATGAATGGATTCATGTCCAATGATTTGGTTGGGTGAGCAAAAAGGGAGACCCGTTTACGTGGACACTAACGCCACTATGTTTATGTTAGTTACACACCCCGTCGAAATCTGTCATTTCTTGGCGAATGACAGTGTCGGCATCATATCCTTCTGGATCATCGTAAAACATTATTGCCCCTATGAAAATCAAGTTACGCACGTGTACGTTTTAAAACTTCACATTCTATCATTTTTAACTGAAGGATATACAAATTATTGCTTAGCTGATATAAAAAAAAAACTATTTTGTATTAAAGGCAAGATTACTATAATTAGTTTTGTAAAAGGTGAAGTTGTCCTCACTCACAGCACAACTTAAGGCTACATAAAAACATTAGTACGAGTAGTAACGCAAGAAGTATTGTCTGTGGAGCAAAAACCCTTTAAACATCCAGGATTCTGATAAAGTGTTCAAAGTAGAGGCAATCACCTTCGACGGTTTAAAAACAAGGAATTCCAGGATATTGAAATTCTGCTTACAAAGCAACCTTGCCCTCGTGATAATTACTGGAAGCGTTTACTTGGTTTCGGCTTGTGGTAACATCACTATGAGGGAATATCAGGGTCATAAGCAAAGTCGAAAAACCGCGTAGGGTCGTCCTCGAAAAGGCCGTACCCTTGCAGGTCGTCCTTGAACAGGTCGTCCTCGAGCAGGCCGTAATCATGGTCAAACCCTTGCACTTCGTCGTCGAACAGGCCGTACCCTTAGCACGTCTCCTCGAACAGGTCGTCCTCGAAAAGGCGTACCTTCGTAGGTCGTATTCATTGATGGAGCAGAATTGAAAACGTCGTTGCCTTGTACTCGGTAGCTCGCCTAGTGTAGAGCGTAACGTGCTACGAGCGACACTCCACTGTCCAATTGATGTTTGTTTGATGATTGTTGAATGATTGGTTTGAGCGATTGTTTTGAATGATTGTTTGAATGATGTTGAATTGGATTGAATGGACTATGCATGAATGCGGCAATCGATCCCGGCCTGGGTGGTGAGTTTCACTTCACAGTGTTCAGTCATGGAAATGGTGACATTTAGTTGTAGTAAATGAAATAACCGCAATATCTGGTATAGCCCGTAATATGACTTCACCATTGACCCTAGATTACTGAAAACTTGTTGATGAGCTATTTTCACTGACCTCTACACATGGATAGCGGGCGGCGATGGCGGCGAGATCGAAAAAGGGGAAATATTTGACCGGCAATAGGAAGAGAAATAAAGCCGTTGCGTAGGCACCAACTTCAAGGGCACTTGTTTACGCCAATTTTGCAATTTTAGGGAAAAAAAATAAAAAAAATAAAGAGGGTGTTTCAAAGGAAATTTGTTATTTCCAGAAACGATCATTAATTGCAAAATCAGGAGAAATTTCAGAAAGAAATAATGAAAACAAACGAGGAAGGTGAAATAAAAATAAATAAGCCAGTAAATTAAATAGCTGAGCATGTGAAACATAGATAAATGAGTATTGATGTCCAATAAATATGGAAATGAATGAGCATGCAGGGATGAATGAAGGAAAGAATGACTATGAACGAATAAATCCCAAGTTGCCTTACTATTAGAATAAATAAATAAAAATAAGTAAAGAAAGTGAAGGAGGGAAGATTGGAAGAGGAGGAAGGAAAGGCAAGGGGGAAGGTTAGTAGGGAGGGAAGATGAGGGGGGCGGGGTGGGGGTAGGCTAAAGGGGGGGAAGGGGTAAGGTTGAGGGGGACGGAGGGGAAGAGGGATGGGGAGGGGTAAGGGAGGGAGGAAGGGATGGGAGTGGAAGGGGAGGGGAGAGAGAGGGAAGGGTGGGAGGGGAGGGGGGATCGATGTGGAAGGGGAGGGGAAGGGAGGGAGGGCACATGGCTGTGCATCATAAGGACGGGGGAAGGAGAGGGAGGGAAGAGGGCTTTTGGGAAGGGAGGGAGAGAGGGGCATCTATTCTAGAGAAACCAAATTACATTATTAACACAAACTTGCAGTTTGGGGAGGAATCCTGTATTTTTTACGAGTGGTGCCCCCAAAATTACACGTCTTTTTCCCATAGTCTTTTTACAGTAACGGTTTAGAAAAGTCCCAAGATGGGTTTTTTTTGTGTTTTCAGCATTAAAGGGGTAATTATTCAATGTTACTAATTAATGTTTTCTTCTATGTATGTGTGAACATGTAGGGCCTATCAGCAAAAAATAATGGCTTGGTTCTTTTTTTTAATTTTGATTGTTGATTTGGGGTTGGCTTATGACCCGTCACATGTGGTATAATTTCGTGCAAAAATTGCCCTCGGGGAAAAATGGTTGCTTTAGGACCCCCCCCCCCCCCCCCGCGAACAACGGGAGTGATAACCCTATTGTCCCTTCGGGGGAAATACTAAATCGGCAGTATGCCTGATTGATTGCTTCAAAACCGCTTCATGAATTCTTCAATCGTTCTCCCTTTCCTTGTCCATATCTCCTTCTGAGCTTCCCTTGTCATTTTTCCTCTTCCCTCTTATCTCTCATTCCGAACCCCCCCTTCCCTGTGTTCTCTTCACTTCTTTTCCCAGCATTTACCATATGGCAAGAAGACATATTTGATCAATTTGTTCTGCGAACTGAAGTTCGTAGAGGAAAATTGGAGAAAAGCTTGAACATTCAATTTTCGCGCATTTCAAAAATCCCTAGAGTGCTAGTAGAACTTATTTATTCAAAAATTAAGTCTCTCATTCTATGTCGTATTGGTGGGTCCTACCACGTCCATCGACTCCATGAGATCCGAGCACGAACGTATATACAAAGCACACGAGAATACCGCGCTCATTGCATGCAACACAATGGGGGGGGGGGGTCGGACACGACCTCCTGGAGTTGGGAATTGAGGATTTCCAAAAAGCTAATTTGTGGAATGTTACGTGCATTTACTATGGCAGTCTCTGTCTCAGTAGCATTACAAAATCAACTCTTAAAGCTTCTTCAGAGATCTTAAGTAATATCATGATATTAGGGGAAAAAAAATATTAATGTAAAATCTTCGAGGTTAGTGGATTAACCTCGCTGCAAAACATTGTAATTACAATAACGGTCATTAAATTTAAATATCGTGGACCAGGCCTCCCTAGTCAAGTCGGTGTGTAACCGTTCGATAAACGTAAGAGCGCCCTCTACGGTAAGTCTTGAAAAAGACTAGCCCAGGAAGTGATGCCATGTTTTGAATGCGCTGTTGCGTTAGGTTGGCATGTCCTACCCCCACCCCCCCACACAAACACACCAAACCCAACGTATACCGGACGTATTGACAGGACCTGGATTTTTTTCGTTTTTTTTTTTTTTTTTTTGTGGAACTGAGACCAATATACCTAACCATACCTGTAGGTATATCATATTGGTCTCAGTGTGGAACCAGTACAATTTTGAGCAAATTTCCTTCCAAGCAAGACCTGATTTGTCATAGTTGATTTGCGGTTTCGTGCAGTTAACATATAGAATTCGTGTTATGGGTGTGACTTTTTGCAGCAAACCGTTTCGCACAGTTATGACAGAAAATGGACCCGTTATATGTATCGTGAGACTTAACAACATAGAATCTCATTTACATTGTTTACTGTTGTATTTAATATAGCGTGCTAATTTTCCGTATTGCGTAGGTACGTGTTGTTACACAGGGAGGCCAAATAATACGACCTTCGGTCCACCCTGGGTCTCTTAAATTGAATAGAACAACTGACGTCTATAAGGCCAGGAATCCTCTGATAAGGCTATGTGGTAAAATAGCCACTGACCTCTATACATGGGCGTCGAACGTAATTGAACTTCCCCAGGCGACCATTTTACGGAGGGCAAAACATTGGGAAGTCATGCGAAGTCAATACAATTGTAGTCGGCTGGGAATAATTCCTTGTATTTGAAAGAAACATACTTTATATTTTATAAAAGTATTGTGTGCTAGAAGCATCGACATATTATGCCACATCCACAGTCATGTGCCTTGCCCCCCTCCCCTCCCCTTTTTCTACCCTCCTTCCCCTCCCCCACATCCGCTCCTCATTCGCTTCCCCACCCCTTCCCATTACCCCCTTCACCCCGTGTCATCTTCCTCCCCTCTCTCCCTCCCCTTTCCTTCCCTCCACCCCTTCTTCCCATCTCCCCCTCTTTCTTATTTAATTATTATAATAATATAAAGCAAACTGGGATATATTAGTTACATTCTTTACTTCATCATTCATTCCTCATTCATTCACTATTTATTTCATATTTAAAAATACGCATTTCATCTTTGTTGAAACATGATCTGCTATGAGTTACTGCATTAGTTTATTATTATTTCACATTTCCTCAGTTTGTTTTATGTATTTCGTTCTGAAATTTCTCCTGATTTGTTCATTAATGAATCTGTTTGAAAAATAACAAAAGTCCTTTGTGTGAAAAAAAAAACTCTTTATTTTCCTTATTTAAGGTAGGTCACTAACTTTCAGTGAAAGTTGGTGATGCAGTGACGACAGACTTTTTGCCCTCATGAAAAGACTCATCAACAAGTTTTCAGTAAGATAGGGGGTCCAAATTGTGACCACGTCATTATTGCGCGGATTTTTATAACAAGATATTGCCGCGCCGGTTTTTCATTACTACAACTAGAACACTGTGCACCCGCGGCGGATGACTGGCGGCATTATATGCGTAACAGACACAGTCATTCAATCATTCACAAACAATCGTCAAACAATCAATCAAACCAATCATCAAAAAAAAAAACAATTAAACAAACAATAACCAAACATCATTCAAACAATTCAAGTCGACAGTGCAGTGTCGCTCGTACATGCGCTCAACACTAATACGAGCTACGTGAGTACGTACGAGGTACGAGCGTTTGGAATGTCTGCTTGTACGAGCTCGAACATTTGAATTCTGCGTACGTGCCTTGATGCTGCCTCTACGAGCTACGAGCATGTGAAGTCTGCTATATTACGAGCTACGAGCATTTGAATCTGCGCTACGACATTTGAATTCTGCGCTTGAGAATGAATTATGCTATACGAGCTTACGAGCATTTGAATTCTGCTATACGAGCAACAAGCATTTGAATTCTGAGCTACAAGCATTTGAATTATGCGCTCCTAGCATTTGAATTCTGCGCTACGAGCCATTTGAATTATGATATACGAGCACGAGCATTGAATTCTGCGCTACATAGCATTTGAATCTGCGCTACGAGCATTTGAATTCTGCGCTACGAGCACTTGAATTCTGCTATACGAGCAACAAGCATTTGAATTCTGAGCTATACGAGCTACGGCATTTGAGTCTGCGCTACGCGCTTTGAATTTGCTACGGGCCTGTCGATGGACGACCTGCACGGTTTCGACCCTTGAATTATGACCCTGATATTACCTCATACATCACGTGCCGACCAAACTTTAGCTGCAAAAGAACTGTGTGAATTTCATTCCTAAGAGGATAGATATAACCTGAGATTGTCTTTTATTGTTTTAAAAACGGAGTACGTGGTATGACATCATTGGGATATAAATATACCTTCTTTTTCTTGATTGTCTTTTCTCCGAAATGTAGTCTGCTAAGTCCATGAGTGATGAATGAACAGTGCTAGTGTGTCACTACTTTGTTCACCTTCAGCTGTTTATCGTTTGTCATTGCAAGTGTCTATACATAGTGAATAAAAAAAAAATGTGCATGAAAAAACATAAAAATTTACCCTGACCTGTTAACTCAACTGTGACGCAGTTGATGTTTTCATGATCTGTATATTTTCGACTTTCTATGATGAAAAATGAAGGAATTTGGTGAAGAAATGAGGTAGATATGAAAGATTTTCGCGACTGATCCATTTTTACCCCATTCCAATGGGGTTTACACAGTTAAGCTGGGTTTCAGTTCCATTATTTTGTCTATGGTGACACATCTTTCTGGATCAGCCGTGAAAATCTTTCATACCTACCTCATTTCTTCACCAAATTACGTCATTTTTTCAGCATAGAGAGTCAAAAATATGCAGATTACGAAACCATCAACTGCATCACAGTTCAGTAAACAGATCAGGGTCAAATTTTGTGTTTTTTCATGCGCACACAATTTTTTTTTTATTCACTCTCTATACGTGAGCCATGACGCAAACGGTGAATCGAACCAGAGAGTAAGGCTTTCAATACAGGTTGAAATCGTTCATATCTGATAAAAGTCTTGCGAATCTAAACGCGTTCATCGTTCATTGCATACCCCAAGGATTAAAACTTTTTACAAGATACACCCGTCTTGTGATTTTTTTGACAATTTTCATGTAAATCAAATGTAGCATATAAATGTTGATTGTCATAACATTTTAATACTAGAAAAGCAAAATCGGGCTCATATTACTCTGAGGGTTCCTTCTGAGCCTGATACTAATGGTCGGTTCTTACCGTATAGGCATATATACCTTATCCTACACATTTCGTGCATTTTTTGGTCTTATTTGAACAAACGAAGAAGGAAAGGAAGAAAAATAAACAAATAACGTTGATATTTTGTTCGTTTTATCTTTTTCCTCAATTGTGCTAAATGAGAAATCTTCATCTGCTAGATATCAGAATTGATCATAGTAATGATTTCTATCGATCATTCTTGTTGATGTTTTCGTTACGTTACTGTGGATTTATGTAATATGAAGAAAGTTTGATACCATCCAGGGTGTGGGTTTTTATTTGCTATGGAATGTCAAAGGTCATCTCATTTGCATATAAACGGCGGCCATGATGTTACATTGCAGGTGCTTTGGTTAAGGTGTTTTACAATACCTTAACAATATTAATTTCATATTGTGTAAATAAGATTTAAAAATCTACAACGCTTACAAAATGGCGTAACAGAGGGCATTTTTTTTTTTTTTTTTTTTTGGACCATTTTGAAAAGTGGCTAAACAATCACTTTTCTGTTTGATCTTAAAAAAAAACTGGAGAAAATTTAAAACATTCTCCTATGACAATGATTTTATCCAAATTGTTTTATAGCTATTGTCGTTCAAATGGGGCACCATAAACTAAACTAAACCGTCAAAGAAAAACAACCGTTAAAATCTAGAAACACTATTTTATAAATATTATGTTAAATTAGAGTTCAGCATTTAATCGGTTAAATAATTATTTCAGGTATCTATATCAATTTTTGCTTTGGGACAGCGGATGTATTGTTATTCTTGATTAAAAAAGTCCACGCGAGCGCACGCACACATCGCATAGATATTATATATATCATATTAGTAGTGTGGGGTTTCTATATGGCAGTAGAGGAGAGGAGAGAGAGAGATGAGGATAGAGAGACACACACTAGAGGAGAGAGAGAGAGAGTCCATATATATCAGTAGACTTTTATTACTTATATATATAAAATATCGTTGACTTTCAGTCGACTTGAAGCCAAATCATATTTTGCATTATAACGTCCTTTCCCCCTTTAATTCCGCTTAATGATTACTCACATCGAAAATAATAACAGCATCAGATATATAGGAGAAATGCCAAGTGATGTGATTTACATTTTATTTGCACGGCGATATATCTCGAATAATAGAATATATGTTTGCCACCTGTCATAATTTTACGCAGTTCTCAAATATTATTGTAAAATAACACCGCATAAATCCGCTATGACTATAATATATTTTTAATCAAAGCGGTTGTCAAATCCCCCATGACTTCTCATCAACAATATGACGTGTTTCCCCTTAATCCTTACGCCCATTGCCAGATTGCGAAAACAAACAAGCGAATTGACTTTTACATCGATGTGTGTATTGAGGTCGCACAAGAGACCTCCAGCTATTCCCAGCGGATTTGATACCGCGTAGAAAAGACGACAAAGACCTGATGGCGAAGATGAGGTAAGGGGCTGAAAAGCCGTAGGATTGATATTACAAAGGTCGCTAATGACGTTCAGAAAGAAAAGTTTAGCGCCTGCAATATTTTTCAAGAGATCCCGGGAGTGTCTATTGTATATCTACTGGGTAAAACTTCATCTAGCACCAGAGAGTTAAGCAATAACAGCACCGTCTAGGTTTTCTTAAGAGCGTTTAGTAAAATAACAAACAGTATATCCGGAGGGAGAAGACCTAAACACTGAAGACCGAATGGCCAAAATCCATTTCATACAGCTTGTACACAAGCCTCCGTATTTATACGATATAGGTCCCATTGGAATAGTCTCCTTTTAGATACCACTGTTTTGCAACTTTGGGAGACATTGGTTAAATTGCCTTTTATTAATAATACTTGTTAGGGGACGTACCCAAGGTCAGAAAACAACTTCCCTTGATTCATAAAAACAAATATCACAATGACTAGAGTATTTGTACGAAGGTTAACTTTAAATCTAAGACAATGATTTGAATATATGAAGTCTGATATGATCATCAATCAAAATGTATATAAAATTGCAAGAAATTAAAATTAATTTCTTACCGATTTACATATGCAGAACACACAGTTATTCAAATAAGAAATTTCAATAAAGTTCTTGTTGGGTGCGTACCAAGGTCCACTTAAATATTGGCAACACAACGTTATCGCAAAAGTCATTTTCCTCTAGACCGACTGATTAATTTGTAAATTCGTAGACTTGGATAAATACTGGAAGTAGAACTGCAGCTTGGTATAACAATAGTGCGTAAGCTATGTACTCACTGCGTTTAAACCTGTGACGACTGTTTCTAGAGTCGTCACAGGTATAGACAAAATCTTGCTGTATTTTGATTTTAACTTTTTTTTCAAAGGTACCAAATTTTTGTGCTGCTCTGACGATTCTGGTGACTTTCCGGATTTGTAATAAAGAGCATAATACTTTATAACTCAAATGTTGTATAAGTTCTCCAGCTTCTGAGAGGTTTACACTCAGTGAAATATCTTGTCAACTGGCCACGGAGAATGACTTGCAGTTGAATTTTCACAGCAACAAAACATGCGACGGCAAGTTGGAAATGTCAGAAAGTCTATTGTTCTTTGGGATATGGTGAAATCGTAATGTTTCCTTTTTGCAACGGAACTCTGTGGACTTCTTTGAATGAACAAGATAAGACAATTTGCTCCTATTGGTCTCTGACTTTTCTAACATGCATGTTCTCACTCAGGAAGTTCTCACACTCTAGTCCGCTGAGAACTGGGTCAATCAGATAAGCCATGTTGATTTCACACCAGTAAATAACAGGAGAACAGGTAAGTCCAGCCCCCACTGCAAATGAGGTGTTTTTGTTTTGCTGACCGTCGACTAATTGTACCCTAAAAACTGAGAGAAAAGGCGAGATCTGGGTTGCAAATCATGGTTGCTATCAATATTAGGTATAAAATCTGTAGGAATATAAAAAACAATTGCAGTATTGATACTTTTATTTTGATCTGACAGACGTATTTAACTGTATTCTTACAGGGAACACCTGACTGAAAAAGTGCTCTGACCTCCATGGTGCACAGTGCATGCTAGTCTTCACGGTCCAGTAGCTCGAAAAATTTGGGGATAAGTACCCTAATTTCAGGGCTGATCAGGTAGGAAATATGATGATCTTCAAGCCAGAAATATTAGCTTAAGATCTGAGATGTCCAATGAGGAGAAAATGACGTTTTTATCGTGCCCATTTTGCTACAGGAAAGAATAGGACATGCATTTACTGGTGGGAAACCTGTTTGTTGCAAAACATATTTTATATTTTCCCACCAAATAATTTATATGATTAAATTTTAGAGATTTATTGATAGATGTGTACAGTAGATGGTCACAATCTAAAGGCGGACCCAGAGATATTTAAAATATATTTTTTTTGTTATTAAGAAAGAAAGTAACCTAAAAGCCTCTATTCCAAGGTTTGAGAGGAATCGTAGGTGGACTGAGTAGGTAAGAATCATCGACACAAATGACAGATGTTTTAATTAATAATCAGGACAATATTTTTGATACAAGGTGTAATCACAAAAAGCTGCCCCAAATTTAGATTTGGGAAGAGTGCATAATATCTTGGCCGATTCAGGTTAAGTGATATAAAGTATGTCTCCGTCAAGGTAGTGTGTTAAATGACACATTTTACATAAGACGGTTTGATACCCTTTTTGAAATGACGCGATTACCTGGACATATCAGGATTAAATAAAAAACAAACGAATTTCGGCCAAATTTTGGAATGCAGTCTCGATTGATATACGTTCGGACAATGCTTAGTGTATCTTGTATATACATGTGGTTGATTTTTTTGTTTTTTTTTTGTTTTTTTTTTTTTTTTTGCGATCGCGTTTACAACGGAAAAATAACGCCTTCATAAATTTATTGCCGGTTTTGATGAATTTTCAACAACTCTGTGGATATCATTAAAAACATTCCATTACAAGTCTCAAGAAATTTAGAGACGCCTGATTTGAAAATTAACACTAAGTGACCAAGGGGGGTTCCTAGGGACCCTCAAAATTTGTTTTCGCGTGGCCGCTTTACGCGTGGATTTTTGCGCCGAATTTTTTTGTAATTGTCTGACTTTTAAATGCGCTTATTTCATACAAAAAATTAAAATCGACCCAGCCGTTAATGAGTTCATTAGTGAGGATCCCATGGAACCCCCCACCCCCGGCCACTAACGGAAGTCGGCGCGAATATTGAAAAAAATCACAAGAACCAAAGCATTTTGTGCTGATATATGTTCACAACATACAATAAAGTAAACAATTAATAGTAACAATAACATAATAAACCCTTTTTTTTTTACAATTCACACAGTAAAACTTGAGTAACTTGAGAAAACAGGTAAGTCCAGACCCCACATATGCAAATGAGGCGTTTTTTTTTTTTTTGTTTTTTTTTTTTTTGGTGACCCTCGCCTAATGGTTATTGCCATAAAAACTGAGAGAAATTGAGACGACTGTAGGCAAATCATGGTTGCTATCATATTTAAGTATAAAATCTGTAGGAATATCAAAAAAAGGTTGTCATTGATAGGTTATTTTGATCCGACCCAAACCAATTTTAACCGTATTCTTACAGGAACAACTGACTGAAAAAGTGCTCAGGCTATGGTCCACGGTGCATGCTAGTCTTCACCGTCCAGTCGCTCGAAAATTTTGAGGATAACTACCCTAATTTCATGATTGATTGGGTAGGAGATATGATGACCTTCAAGCAGAATGTTAGCTTTAAGGTCTGAGATGTTCCATTGAGGAGAAAATGACGTTTTCATCTCGGCCATTTTGTACAGGAACGAATGGGACCAGGATTTAGTGGTGTGAAACCTTATGTGCTGAAAACAAACAATTTCATTGTGGACGTTGCTAAACCGTTACTGTATAAAGTCTATGGGAAAATAACGTGTATTTTGCAACACCCGTTAAAAATACAGGATTTATAAAACTGCAAGTTTTGTGTTAAACATATGTAATGTGGGTCTTCTAGAGTAGATATCAACATAAAATAAGTTTTCAAAAAGTTTGATGTAAGCGCCAGGCTCATTTGAATTTTATGTCTTTTTGCCCATTTTTCGCGTGTTTTGAAGACAATGTTCTGCCCCTAATTTGCAGCCCAAATAACAAATTTCATTTGTTATTGCTGGATTGGGGTGGGTTTTGTCTTATGGTTTCACCCCACCACTAAATACTGCTCCATTCGTTCCTGTACAAAATGGGCGAGATAAGAACGTCATTTTCTCCTCAATGGAACATCTCACATTAAAGCTAACATTCTGCTTGAAGATCATCATATCTCCTACCGAATCAATCATGAAATTAGGGTAGTTATCCCCAAAATTTTCGAGCTACTGGACCGTGAAGACTAGCAAGCACCGTGGACCCTGGACAAATTGGTTTTTCGGATCAAAATAACATATCAATGACAATCTTTTTTTGATATTCCTACAGATTTTATACTTAATATTGATAGCAACCATGATTTGTAACCCAGATCTCGCCATTTCTCTCAGTGTTTAGGGTATACTTAGCTTAGGCGAGGGTCACCAAAAAAAACTCATTTGCAGTGGGGGCTGGACTTACCGGTTTCTCACGTTATTTACTGGTGTGAATCCTACAGAGATCTCAGATTTGTAAATTAATGCATTTCTTGGCTGACAAGATTCAGCCAGCCTAGAGTGTTTTACAGCTCTATTCACACTTACCTTGCCTTGCCATCGAGCAGTTCTCCTGCGCTGCCCCCCCCCCCCCCCCCCGCTAGACCAGGGGGACTGCTTCCATCACTAGTTTTTGAAAACAAGTTGACAAGATCAAATTGACTTACCGAGGTCAGGTGGAGGTCATAAACTATTTTCGCTAGTCTGCTATGCACAGCTCGTATAGAGATCTCAGATTTGTAAATTAATGCATTTCTTGTCTACTTGAAACCTCCTTCACATGTTGTGATCATTCATGAGAATAATTTCTTTTTTTTAATTAAGTGAACAACAAAATAGTATTGTCCTAAAATATCCATATTCTGCTATCTAATGAAGATTTCTTAGATAGGGCTCACCCAAAACACCATTTCTGTTTTCCATTGCTTTAAAGCATATATCAGAAATAAAATAACTTACTCTTTGCTCCTTATTGCACCTGGCCTTTGAGAAGGGAAAAAAGGGGCTTATTCGGGGAGGGGGTTTACTCGGGAAGGGGGCTTACTCGGGGGGAGAGGCTGCTTGTAAGCATGTCACACCAAAGTCCTTGTTTCAAAATAGCTTCACTTTCTGGATAAAAGAAGAGCTGCCATCATTGGTAAAACCCGGCATGTAGGCCTACATCACAAAAGTTGTCATGGCATATCTTTTATCCATTTAATGTGGCTATTTAATACGCTAAAGCATTGCACAAGCCAGACTGCTGAATTTTGCACCTTAGACTCGGTCATTTTACATTCGCTTGACAAGATTCAGCCAGCCTAGAGTGTTTTACAGCTCTATTCACACTTACCTTGCCTTGCCCTCGAGCAGTTCTCCTGCGCTGCCACCTCCCCCACCCCCACCCCCACCACCGCTCTGCACAGACAACACCAGGCCAGGGGGACTGCTTTCGTCACTAGTGTTTTAAAAACAATTTGACAAGATCAAATTGACTTACCGAGGTCAGGTGGAGGTCACAAACTATTTCGCTAGTCTGCTATACACAGCTCGTATAGAGATCTCAGATTTGTAAATTAATGCATTTCTTGTCTACTTGAAACCTCCTTCACATGTTGTGATCATTCATGAGAATAATTTCTTTTTTTTAAGTGAACAACAAAATAGTATTGTCCTAAAATATCCATGTTCTGCTATCTAATGAAGATTTCTTAGAGAGGGCTCACCCAAAACACCATTTCTGTTTTCCATTGCTTTAAAGCATATATCAGAAATAAAATAACTTACTCTTTGCTCCTTATTGCACCTGGCCTTTGAGAAGGGAAAAGAGGGGCTTATTCTGGGAGGGGTTTACTCGGGGAGGGGGTTTACTCGGGTGGAGAGGCTGCTTGTAAGCATGTCACCCCAAAGTCCTATTATAGCTGACAAACACTTTCATTAACATGTTTCAAAATAGCGTCACTTCTGGATTAAAAGAAGAGCCTGCATCATTGGTAAAACCCGACATGTAGGCCTAATCACAAAAGTTGTGATGGCCTATCTTTTATCCTTATTGTGATTATTTAATCGGCTAAAGCATTGCGCAAGCCAGACTTGTGAATTTTGACACCTTAGATTCGGGTCATTTACATTCGCTGGACAAGATTCAGCCAGACTAGAGTGTTTTAAAGCTCCGAGTCACCGTACCGGGCCTTGCCCTCGAAGCTAGTTCTTCCCCCCTTGTTTTGTTTCCACCATCCTTTTGTTTTTTTTTTCCACCTGACCCCAGTGTGCGTAACTTTTAACCCCCTCCCCCCCCCTTCCATCTTGGCTTTTCCCTTTAATGTGCTGACCCCCCCCCCCCGCTCTGCACAGACAACAACTAGGGCCAGGGGGACTGCTTTCATCAACTAATGTTTTGAAAACAGATGACAAATCACATGACTTAACGAGGTCAGGTGGAGGTCACAAACTATTCGCAGTATGCATACACAGCGTCGTATAGAGATCTCATATTTGATAAATTAAGCATTTCTTGTCTACTTGAAACCTCGTCACTGTGTGATCATCATGAGAATAATTTTCTTTTTTTGTATTAAGCGAACAACAAAATAGTATTGTCCTAGTATCCTAGTTGTCTCTAATTAAGATTTCTTAGTTAGGGCTCACCCAAAACACCATTTCTGTTTTCCACTGCTTTATAGCATATATCAGAAATAAAATAACTTACCTTTGCTCCTTATTGCACCTGGCCTTTGAGAAGGGAAAAGAGGGGCTTATTCGGGAGGGGTTGATCGGGAGGGGGTTTACTCGGGGGGCGAGAGGCTGCTTGGAAGCATGTCACACCAAAATGCTATTAATAGTGACAAACCTTTAATTTAAGGGGGGGGGTAATGGGGGTCTGAAGCCAGGAAACTTTGAAATGAGTTTTCTTAATTTTCCTAAATAGTGGATTACATGTTATACATCATTTGTACCCATGTCAGCAAAGTTTTAAAAGCCATGAAAATTTTGCTCTGGTTGCCATGCGAACCCCGTAAGGCCTCTGATTGCTAAACACTAGAAACGAATGTAACTAAAATAACTAAACATGCTACTGGGACGAAACTTGGGTGACATATGCAGGAGGTAAATACGGAGTGAACCATGAAGCAGGATTTAATTACCGTTGCCATGGCAACCGGCAATCGACCAATCGCATAATTTCATGGCGTAATTTGAATGTGGAAAACAATTTTGAAAATCGGCTTTCATGGTTCACTCGGCCTATATGCGCTTAATATGTGGGCCAAATTTCATGTTCATGGCATGTAGCGGTTTCTAGTTACGTTCGTTCTTTCGCTCTCGTTTTGGATGTTTGCGTATTTTACGAAACGAGTTATAGGCCTCGAAACATTTTAGACAAAATTGAGGGCGATTTTGATGTGGAAATAGGTGAGTTTTTATTATTTTTTAAATTTCATTTTATACTGAATTATCATACTTATTAATGAAAGAATAAGCGAAATAGGGGGCAATCCCATTGTCCTGTAATGCATTTTTAAAATAAATTTCTTAATATGCGGTGAGAAAACAATAAAATACATAAAATCAATACCCAGGGACATTAATAACTTTAAAGTATGGAAAGTATAATAAAGTATTTATATACTTCAAACTTAGCACAAAATGAATGTGTTAATAGTTCATAACTAAATCTTTTAAAATATCTTAAATATAACCCCTTGAAATTTTCACATGATAAAAATATAGGAGAGGATGCATTTCTGGCAAATTTCGCGTACACTACTGACTTGGATCAGCCATATCTCGGGAACCGAAGTCCGATTGCGTATCGAATAAAAAGCATGTTGTAGATTAAGAGTCTACACCAATTTAGCCCATTGCATTATTTCCTTTTTTTAAAAAAAAATCTCACTTTGAGGAAATCAAAAGCCATGTCATGCTGTTTTAAACTTTGTTTCAAAATAGCTTCACTTTCTGGATAAAAGAAGAGCTGCAATCATTGGTAAACCCGGCATGTAGGCAAGACATCAAAAAAGTGTCATGGAATATCTTTTATCTTTTACTGTGGCTTATTTAATCGGCTAAAGGCATTGCGCAGCCAGACTGCTCGAATTTTGCACCGTAGACCGAGTCATTTTACATTCGCTTGACAAGATTCAGCTCGCCTAGGGGGGGGGGAGTGTTTAACAGCTCTATTCACAACTTACCTTGCCTGGCCCTCGGCAGTTCTCTGTGCTGCCCCCCCCCCCCCGCTCTGGCCACAGGAAAACACTAGGCCAGGGGGAGCTTAATCACTAATGGTGAAAAACAAGTGACAAGATCAAATTGACTTATCGAGGTCAGGTGGAGGTCCCAAACTATTTTCGCTAGTATGCTATACACAGCTCGTATACGATCCAGATTTGTAAATTAAGCATTTTCTGTCTACTTGAAACTCTTCACATGGTTGTGATCATTATGAGATAATTTCTTTTTTTTTTAATAAGTGACAAACAAAATAGTATGTCCGTAATACCATATTCTGCTATCTAATGAAGATTCGTATATAGGGCTCACCCAAAACACCATTTCGGTTTCCATTGCTTTAAAGCATCTATCAGAAATTAAATAACTTACGCTTTGCTCCTTCTGCACCTGGCTTTGAGACGGGAAAAGAGGGCTTATTCGGGGGCAGGGGGAGGTTTACTCGGGAGGGGTTTACTCGGGGGGGACAGGCTGCTTGTAAGCATGCACACCAAAATCCTATTGTAGCGGGGCATGACAAACAATTTCGCATTAACATATTTAAAATAGCTTAACTCTCGGGATAAAAGACGAGCTGCCATCATTGTCAAACCGCATGTAGGCCTACATCAACAAAAGTGTCATGGCATATCTGTTTATCCATTTAATATCGCTATTTAATCGCTAAGCATTGCGCAAGCCAGACCAACTTGTTTTTTTTTTACTGAATTTTGCACTTAGACTTCGCGTCAGTGTGACATTCGATTGACACGATTCAGCCAGCCTAGAGTGTTTTACAGTCTATTCACACTTACCTTGCCTTGCCATCGAGCAGTTTTCTCCTGCGCTTGCTAACCCCCCCCCGCCCCGCCTGCACAGGCAACACTAGGCCAGTGGGACTGCTTTCATCACTAGTGTTTTGAAAACAAGTTGACAAGATCAATTGACTTCACCGAGGTCAGGTGGAGGTCACAACCTATTTTCGCTAGGATGCTATCCACAGCTCGTATAGAGATCTCAGACTTGTAAATTAATAATCAGTTCTTGTCTACGTAAACCTCCTTCAGCATGTTTTGTGATGGTTGTTAGTCATGATCTTCAGAAGTCTAAAAAAAGTCCCGGGGTAGGGGTCACTGCCGATCTAAAGTGACGGTATGTGTCTCGATTTCCATCATTTGAAAAAGTAAGAATGCCAAAATTTTAAGGGTTCATTTAGTAACAGCCTGAACAAGAATGGGTGTCCCATCCAGTATGAAGCTTTAAGAAGGAGCCTATTAAGGTACACCTGAAGTTCAAAGTATGTAGTGCCGTCTCTTCAAGTCAGGAACTTCAGTCTAAAAAAAGTCCCGGGGTAGGGGGCACTGCCTATCTAAGTGACGGGTATGTGTCTCGATCATCAGGTGAAAAGTAAGGACCAAAAATTTACGGGGTCATTGTACACAGCCGACACGAAGGTGTCATCCAGTTATGAGACTTGAAGAATGGGGCTATTGAGGTTAGCAACCTGACGTTCAAATAGGAGTGCGTCTCTTCCAAGTGTCAAATTGCCATGAAATTAAGAGTAATGTTGCCATGAAATTATACAATTAGTTAAAATTGTTTGTCGGATCAAATAACAATAATGACAATCTTTTTTTGATATTCCCTACCGATTTTTAACTTAATATTGATAGCAACCCTGATTTGTAACCCAGATCTCGCCATTCCTCAGTTTTTAGGGTATACTTAGGCGAGGGTCACCAAAAAACCCCTCATGCAGTGGGGGTCTGACTTCAAGTTATTTACTGGTGTGAATCCTTATGACCCTTCACATGTGGTATAAATTCGTACAAAATTCCCACGGGAAAGTGGTTTCCTTAGGGGGGTCCCATGGAACCCCCCCTTGGGCACCAACGGAGTGAAAACCCCTTGGTCACCTTGGCTGTGAAGGAAAGGTGCGGTGTCTACCGGAAAATGACGAGTAAAATCAAGATCCCCTCAATTCCACCATAAAACACTAGAGACCCATTTACGTATTGTTGACCTCTTTGAAGATTATTAAGAGTGGCAACGAGAGATTCACTTGACAATTGTCCCTAAAATGTGAAAATTCTGATTTTTACACTAAGAAAAGCTTTCCATAAAAATTATCCCCATGTTAAATGATTAAGCTTAAAAATGAAAGTTTAAAAATTAAAAAAAAAAAAAATGGCTAATTTTTCTAAGAGCAAATACTATATTTAGCTTATCCTTTATATGAGATTAAGGCAAATCAGAAATTCCCTTTTGGTTTCACTTCAGGCATTTCTGTAGCAAAATACAAGGTAAGAAATCTATTGGGGTCTTATCTATATGAAATCACTACATATGACACAATATATACGGATGCCCCAAAATCTCTCATTGCACCTTTAAGTTGTAACTTTTTCAAGTTTGAAATAGCATAGACAGTAAATTGATTGCAAGTGCGTCTTTATCATTTCATAGAGCGCAATATTAAAAATTAAATAAAATGGATAAACAAGAGTAACAAGAACAACAACCTCAATGGTAGTATTTCTCCGCTCTGTTTCTACTTGTTTTATAATGTGTCGCCTTTGTATATCATTTTACTTTCCGACATTACCCATTTTGCCTTGCCTGTTTTTCATTTGTATCTCGCTTTCGTACTTCGATTTAGGTGTTTCATCAGATTCATCAGATAAAATGATGATAGAGAAATAGACAAGAAAAACAAAGTGATATCTACAAATCTTCGTAATCGAAATGACTTAAAGAGTCATGAAAAGGTTAATAACTTAGAGCTTGGAATGTTTTAATTCTTATTTTCTTATCATATCGGCTATTATCATAGGTGTGGATATAATCTCCAAGCTTCCGACAAAGTAGGTCAGGCTTGGTAGATATTATATCGATTCGCTAAGTTGTAGTCACAAAAAATAGTTTGGTGGGATTTCTAATTTGTGTAAATACATCGTTTTATGAATATTTCGATCGGTTGTAAAGAAAAGGTGGGATGGAAAAAGTGGGGTAACCAAGGGTTCTGAGCCCCCTGCCCCTTCCGCCTGTATCCCCAATGAACTGACAGTTTGTACAATGTCTTTTGTGAAATATCCACATTCTCCCTCTCAGAAAATACCTCGGCACCACTTCTGCCCATCCCCCATTACAATCAACCAAACAATAACATATTATGTTGTATAACTATAAATAGACTTGTTGTTTGGCCTATGTTAATTTTTCAGACACATTTAGATAATTAATATACTTGTGCTTCCGTCAATGGGTTAAACTTTGCCAAAATCCTCCTCAAGTCTTCATAATACAGTTATTTACAAATTACACAGATTAATATGTAAACGTAGAGCTCCATAATAATTATGTAAAAAGGAAGTTATTCTTACATATTGTATTGTGACTTGTATATATGTGCGTGTATATGTGTTTTGGCTTGGACTATTTGAAGTCTGGGGTATATTCTAACAGACCAATTTTAGCGATGGATAATTAATATACTTTTGCAGCCTTTAATGGGAATTTTGTCCAATCCTTCTTAAGTTCTTTACAAATTACATAAAATTATGTAAACAATATCGCCATAATAATTAAGTAAAAAAGTTTACCCAAATTAAGTAAAATTGTTACCTAAATATCCATACCTAAAGTATTATGCAAATTTTACACAATTTTGCATAATTATTATGAAGTAAGTATATAGTTATTATGAAGTAAGCTATATTGTTATTTGTGCGTGTTCTGGGTTGGACTATTAAGTGAAAATTCACCTCGTAACCACATAAAAACAATTAGGCCAAGATTCAACTCTATTTTTTTTAAGTATGAACAACATAAACTAATATATGCTATCAAACAGTTCAATATTTCTAGTTTGAAGCCTGAGGTATATTCTAACCCTTTGTCCATCAACATTTCGATACTTAGTTTTCAGAAAACATCAAATTTTGGTTAAATTTAAGGACCAGGCCGCTGTTCAATATAGTATATATAAACCTATTGAAATAGATCCAGATTTTTTTTTAAACAAACCATTCAAAATCAAAACCCACCTCATATTATTCCACCTGCACTCGTAGATACACTAAAATGGTCGAGTATTATTTTTGTTATGGTCTTTAATGTATTAAAAGATCTTCACTTTCATGAATTACTTATTTTTTTTCCTGAATTGTCCCATTTTCTTGGTACACAAGTCTTTGTTGCAGAGCCTTTTTGCTCATCAGCTTATTGCTATTTTATGTCACTTATATTTGGTCATTACACCACATCTTCTATTAAAAAAACAGGTGTAGATTGCTCCTTTTAAAATTTTCTTTCTGCGTTACCTGTATTCGTTTTCTTTTTTATTCATCGTCAGCTTTGTTTTATCGCAAAATATAGCATATGAAACTCTATGCGTTTCAAGATGAAAGAGGTAGGTTAGGTTAAAAGATGTATTGATTGTGTTTCATATGTCCCTAATATGGTCAAATAACAATTGATGCGCCGGTGTTTGCGGCTGATATTTTCATGAAGATAGCAAACGCCGGCAGCTGTGGCGAGAAATGGGTCAAACAGGAACGCTTATGTATGGTTACGCAAATGGCCAGACATTGCTATACGAATTCCTCAGGCACTATTCAGCAGAAATAAATCCAGTAAAGTAGTTCTTGCGTCGACTTGTTCCAATCTCTTAAGCGGGCAATTTTATTCTCTTTCTCTCTCTCTCTCCTCCCCCCTCTCTCTCTCTTGCCGTCTCTCTGTCTCGTGTTTTGCTATTTGTTTTTGCCGAAGGCGTGAATGATGTTTATCAGTATAGTCATGATAGTAGCCCGATAGTAGTATGTTCTCTTTTTGATTCGTCAAATTGTCTTTATCAGACGTATGTCTGTATATTAAAATTTGCCTACTTTTGAAAATCCAAAATGTGCTGACAGAAGCCAGTAAGTGTGGCACGTTTGCGGGGGTAGGTACTGCCTTTTGCATTTTGAGAAAAATTTGGACTTCTGTCAACAGTTTTGATAAGGAGTGTGTTTAGAGCTATAAATTGGATATGTTATGTGTTGAAGTCTTCTCCAGGGCCGAACGGCTTGTGTTGTGTTTTGGTGGAGGAAAAGGTGGATTTTTTTTAACAAAAAATGCTTTTTCAGTTATTTCAAGAAATGAAGCACATCTACAGACTTGCCAATCCGGAATATTCCATTTCCTAAATGGGGATCATATTGAGGAAATGTAATAACGAGTGTGCTCGGAGGGAGTTGGAGCTAGTTGGTGAATAAAAGGGAAAGCAATATGGGAAATCCGAAGGCATCTGGGGATGATTTATAACGGAACATTTAAGATGTGTTACTGAAAAGGATAGAAGTTGTTGTTTTTATCGGACCCGAATGCTACCTTTTTTGCGAGATGGTTTCAACTTGCATTGTGGACTGAATGTGGAAGGTCAATGAATCAAATCCAATATCCCATAATACATTGTGTCCAGTTAATCCTAAATAATGCTGGTAAATAGTGTAACATCATGTCTGTATGCAGTTCTTTAATGTCCTCATTCTATTGTGTTATGGGATATGGTGGAATTGATTAAATGGTCTTATCTCACGCTTATTTCCTAATTGTGGCCTCTAAATGGTATGTGAACAATCTAGTAATATATCCCATAATACATTGTGTCAAATTATCCAGAATAACGCTGGTCTGGTATAGCAATAACAGAAATGTGGATTTCAGACCTCGTCCAACTGTGTAAGTCCCATATTGTATTATGGTATATGTGTAAGATGCATCCTTGGCCACTTAAAGGGCACAACCACTTGAAGTGCTCCGAGGGGCTTCCCTGCTATAGGCCTACTGTTTATTGTCCTATCTAATTGACAATTTACTGTGCTAACTAATAAATAAAATTTAAATAATTTTGCTTTTGTTGTGGACAGAGTTAATTATAATCCAAACAATGTTGTAAATGGGAAAAAAGCAGCCCGATTTGATATCTTAAACATGACATGTTGTCAATATAGTTGTTATTTAGTTTTGTTCTTGTTTGAGCTGTTGGTTATCTGGAAAGATGCGCCGTTATTTTGCTTCCCCCCTTTTTTCTTCTTTTTTTAAACCCTACACAGCTTAAAGTGAATCACGAAGTTGGGAATAAGTAGGCCAAAATGAAAAATAATAAAAATAAAACAAAAATACAATGGAAACAAAATAAAATAAATTCAAATATAAATAAAATACAAAATTCGAGAATTAACAATTGAACAATGAGTGAAAAAAAAGAAAACGCTAAAAAGACAAAATACGAATTTAAAAGAAAAACAATAAATTATAATTAATTAAAAATACATAAATATAAGTAAATTAAATAAAAACAAAAATTAATAACAAAATAAATGTAAAAAATAATAAAAAATGCAACTAAATGAAAATACCCCAAACTAATTTCTAAAATAACAATGAATAAATTTTAAAAAAAATAAAAATCTTTAAAATAATAAAAAATAAGATAAATTTCTTCTTCTTTATTTCCATATCATCAACATTTATAATGAGTACAATACAAAGGAAGTGAGAAAAAATAATACAATTATATAGCGATGGTGACCAAAGGCCAAAGTTGGTCAGACAAGGGCACCTGTGTTCATAAAAGTAATATAAATAATTACAAAAATAAAAACTACAAAAATGTTGCAACTAAATGTTTAGGTAGCTTATTATGACCCAGTTAATGAATGAAAGCAAAACACTGCCACAAAATTAAAGTTAGATCTAGGTATACGCCATCAGAAAATTATGATGCTTAAGCTGCTTTTTAAACGCATACATGTTTTTAGAACACTTAATGTTCGGTGATAATTCATTCCCGTATTGTGGGCCCATTGTTCTTATCCCTCTTGTTTCCTTTTGGTAATGATGTGTTGCTCATTACGTACGCTAAAGTCTTCTGTTTGTTTGGGTATTCAAAAGACTAAGTTCTCATTACGCACCCTATTTTGACATGTCACACATTGGGTGTGTAAAAACTGTTAATTTCGCTGATTTCTGTATATTCGGTTAACCATTGTATGATTCATTTGATTCGCAATGTGTGTGTGTTTTTGTTCTAGTACACGATGCGTGACCCTCGTACCTACACTCATTACAGCCTTTTCTATAAATTACATTAGCAAGATATAAAGATTACATATAAAGATTGCATCAAGAAGTAAACTGTGTCATGACATATATCAAGCATATCACTAAGCAGATATGTTGTATATTTACTTTAATTTAATCACTCGTGCAGCATTTGCCATATCATGCAGCAGAAAAGTATATCACATATAAATTGTCTGGGTAAATACACTCTGATAACTAATCCAAGTGGAAGATTTGTTTTCATTTTCTTCCCCAATGATTATACTATAAATTACTATCTCGTCGGCTTTCTTGTAACAATAACCTCAGTTCTTGTTTACCAGAAGTATGTAATGGTGAAATAGTTCTTCTTTTCATGTCAAAATAATAGTGAAATATATTTAAAAGGGTATGGCTGGATTCGAACCTGTAATATCTGCATTATAAATCGATGCTCTTATCCAGTACACAAGCGAGGGAGGAGAGGAGATTGATATTAATCCTACATAAGCTTTACGGAATAAAGTGATAATAATATTGTGATAGGATAGCACTGTATGCAGTGTATACATTGAGTCAGTTCTAACTGAATAGCATACCTACTTAATAGCATTTACCAGTTATAACAGGTTCCTGCCATGTGAATTGGGCGCGAAGATTCCTATGGATTTTATTTCACGTGGTTTTTTATGACTTTGCATAATGTCATTCTGGACATTGAGTGTATCATTATTGAATTATAATTGTGTTGTGGACATTCGAACTTCTTGAACGAATCAATTTGATAAAATTTATATTAAATCAGGACTCATTTATTTGTGTTAAAAGGGTATTTCTGACCTTGGCGTCCACGAGTCGTCGTAACAATTATTATTATTAAAATTATCATTATTACTAATGATTGACGTTTCGATTTAAGCAATTGCTTACACAGCTGAACATTCTGATAATCGATATTGCTTGCAGCAGAGATAACAATCGTGATCCAGTTTTCACTTACTCTGCAGTTGAATACTGAAAATGTACTATTTTAGAAAATCTAATTTTGCGCTTAAAAGGTTGGAATATCGGATTTTTCATGCGGTTTTCAGCTCTAAATGATGTAAATTGACTAGTTTTACATAAACATAGAGTTCTAGAGCCATATGCATATGCATAATATTTTCAAAAATGTACCTTAAAATATCCTTGGGTAGCAACCACCCCCTTATCCTTCGACTTTGACGGCATACCCTTACCCCTGTGAAGGTGCTACCGTCACATATTTTTCCCTAAAATGACCAGAAAGGATGAGCGAATGATTACCTAGAAGCTTTACGAAAGTTTTTGGCACTTTAGCGCACCGGAGCAAAGTTCACTGGGGTGATAATAGTGGGGGACTGTAGTGAACAGATCTTATGTGAGTGTGCAAATCCGGATAAAATTGTGAATTTTGGTACACAAGGACTTTATACATTGATAATCAAAAAATTGATGGAAGCACTTGCCACACCCCTTTCATGGCCCCCAGCTTGAATTTCAAGGTTACACAGGGGTAAATTTTTCAAAATGTTCCGATTGTGTTGAAAAGCACACCATGATGTCTGTCTGGTTACAATGATTCAAAAAAGGTATAATTTATACTACCTGCGACTTATATTTAAGGAATTATGGGGTAAAACTGTAAAAATGGTAAAAAAAGGTCAAGTTTGGTTTGTACAGGGGTCAAAAATTAAAAGTTGCTCCAATTTTTGTAAAATGTGGTTCAAATTGTTGGTTTAGCTCATAGAATGAAATATAGGAATAGTTTTGACTATCTTACGTGTCTGGTTAGTAACCAAAATGGCGAATAAAGTCAACAACTATTGGCAGCTATTGCATTCTATTGACCTGTTACCTCTTTTGTTGGATAACGTGAAAAACTAAGCATAACAGATAAGGCAAACTATTCCTTATTTCAATCCTTCAAGCTAGGGAAATAATTTGCACCACATATTAACTGAACCAAAGCAACTTTACCCTTTTGACCCATGTACAAACCAAAATTGACTTTTTTCACCATTTTTACAGTTTTCACCCCATAACTCCGGAACTATAAGCCATTGATAGTGTAAGCTATACCTTTTTGGAATCCTTGTGACCAGACAAACTCCATAGTGTGCTTTTTAACACAATCAGAACATTTTTAATTTTTGACCCCTGTATAACCTTGAAACCCAAGCTGGGGGCCATTAAGGGGGGTTGGCAAGTGCTTCCATCAATTTTATGGATTATCAATGCCGAAAGTACTTGTGTGCAAAATTCACAATTTTATCCGGAAGTGCACACTCTTACACTACAGTCCCCTGCTATAACACCCCTTGGTAAGACGAGGGTTAACACATAGTAGTTTTTGCCTCTAAAATTTTGCTACTGTTGCAGAGACTCTCTTCAATCTAGCTTTGGACCTGTTACATCCGTTGCTTCAATAACTTGAGATTAGAGTTTGTTCCTCTGCTCAATCGTGATATATATCATCATAAGCCGAAAGACTATGTGAATTATGAAGCAGGTTTGTCTCTCAAAAAAGGTGCTAATCTACCATCAGATACGGTCTTATATCATTGCAGAAGTGCGAGAATCGTCTTCTCACTTTTCATGCTCTACAGATGTTATTTTATATTGTAGTAAAACAAGCATTATCTGCCGTTGGGTTTGCACAATCTAAAAACCTTGGAAAATGTATTTTAAGAGCAAAATTTGGTTAATGCACCATTAAACGATTTATCTCCTTATAAGCATGTACATTAAGTACTTTGGATAAGTTAATTAGTAAGAAATGGGTCGCGATCCTATAGGGATAACTACTAAAAGCTACTCAGTTAAACATTGCTGAGCTGCTCTTCATCCAAAAAATAAAACAATTTAATACACGAATTTTTAACAATACAGTAAAAACCTGAAAGAGCAAGAACTAGGCAACAAATGTATATTTCGAAAACTTTTAAAATCATCCGACTTTGACACAACACTGATCGAAAAACATGCCAAGATACTAGTGCGCTACCTACTGAGCTATACAGCCCTTAAGTTGGGATTGATCCTAGTAGCCAGCATCTTTACTCTAAATCAGCAAAGAGTATTAATATGTACTGCCGCATCAATATTGATACAATCCCATAAACTATTTAAACCCAAGTAGCTTATTAAAATTTTCAGGCTTATTTTTCTTTCAATTTCGGTAATTTTGTTTTAATTCACGCTGTATATATCTTTTATTTTTTTTCTTTTTTATCTTACGCGGAAATAGTTTTGACGTCACAAAAGTATTCGATATCGAATATTTTTGATATGAGATACAGGGCCGGTTTGTACTCAATATTCGACCCCTTATTCGACGCCAAATATTCGATGTTGAATACTTTTTGTGACGTTAAGGTGTTCGACACCGAATAGGCTAGATAGTCGAAAACGCAATATCTCCTATGAGGACGTATAAAAATACACCTGTTATCAAGCATATGCGCGTGAAACGCGACAAAAATGAAGCGATCTTCAGACGATCGTTGTCCCGCTGTATACTCGCGAGCCCCATTGAATGGGCCCCGGCTTGGGTGGTGTATTATCCACATACACCTGGATTTTGCTAGAAACTCACCAATAGGTGCTTCATAGGTTAAGGAAAAAAATTGACAAAAAAAAATAGCAAATTTATTCTCAATGGCAGAAAATATATATTTTTTTTCAAAACTTCTTCAATTGAGGCAAGGCAATGCCACAGAACAACCAAAACAAGACCACTAGTTAGTGATTGAGTGAAAATTGAAGGAGTCTGTTATTCCATTTGACATGTCGCCGATCAGACCTGTTCACATTCGCAAAGTGCTGAATTGTAAGAGTTCCACTTCTGCTCCTGGCCCCGATGGCATTATGTACGGTCATCTGAAGAAGTTACCTAGCACTCACAGATTTACGGCCACTCTCTTTAATAAAATCCTTAAGTCGGGTTGTCCGCCCCAAAGTTGGACAATGAGTCTGGTCAAGCTTATTCATAAAGATCCTAAGTCCAACACCTAGGATCCCGGTAACTTCAGAATCATAGCCCTTACAAGTGCCATTGGGAAACTCTACCACCTTCTTCTGGCCGATAGGCTTGATATTTACATTAAGAATAACGGTCTGTTAGATATCCAGTTGCAGAAGGCTTTCCTAAAGGGTCTCAATGGTACCCTTGACCACAGCTTTGTTGTTTCTGAGTTGATTCGCCATGCCAGGCTTAGCCATAGATCAATCCATTTGACCGGGTTTGATCTTAAAAACGCCTTTGGTTCTGTCCCGCACTCACTTATTACTAGTACACTTCAAAGAAATAATCTTCCATCTAAAATTATTGATTACATTGACAACTTATACAGCACTCTCAAGGGTAAGGTGGTTACACCTACTTGGTGTTCTGAGGTGTTCGAGTTTAAAAGGGGGTGTTCCAAGGTGATCCCCTTTCACCTCTGATCTTCTGGCTTAGTTTTAATCCAATCCTAGATTATATCAAATCCGAGGAAAACATGGTTATTACTTTACTAAAGACTCAGATCTCCGGCACATTGTGAATCCTTTCGCGGATGACTTTGATTTGGCAACGAGCAGACGCGATAGCCACCAACGTATAATAAATAATATCAATTCCACAGTGGACATAATGGGTCTGACCTTGAAACCATCTAAATGTAGATCATTGTCAATTGTCAGTGGAAGTTTTAAACCTCTACAATTTAGGATTGGTGACTCTAACATTGCCACAGTAATGCAGAAGGATCACAAATATCTCGGCAGAATCATCACCAAAGATGGGAAACCCGCTGATGTATATGATTATACCCGGGACCTTCTTGAGTCCAAGCTCGAGAATATTGCCGCAGCAGCAGTATGAGACGAATATAAGTTTTCCATCTATGTCAAATATCTCCTCCCTTCCATCCGGTACCACTTGACTGTGCGTGAACTCAATAAATCCGATCTGGATTCACTGTGTCATAACTATCTGCGTAAATGGCTTCAAATACCGAAAGCGGGTACATTGTCGGCTCTCTATGCTTTCGACAGCCTCGAGCTCCGTAGCATTTCTCATCTTTATAGTGAGTGCCATGCATCTGCCTTTGTCCATTTAAACCACTCTCGAGACCCAAGAGTACAAGAAACCCTCACCTGCAAGCTTAATCGCGAAAAAGAACTCACTCGCAAGTTTTCCATTGTCCAATTTAGCCAGGACATATATAATAAGGCCTTGTCAATCTTGAGTGCTGAGAGTAGCAAATCATACAGGCTATCATGCTGTAAATATGATCGATGATACACAAACAGGTGATGAAACAACATGGGTAAATGAGCCTAAAGCATGTAATGTAAGGACTAAATCCATTGTGAAACAGGTTAAAGATCTTATCTCTGAAGAAATTCGATCTTTATGGGACAACAAAGTAAAAACCTTGATTGTCCAGGGTAAGTTTCTGGAACTGATTAAAGTTCAAGATTCCTCATTTACTTGGAAACAAATTATCTATGAATTACCCAAAGAGGTGCTTCAATTTGTTCTGAACGCTTCTACAGACTCTCTTCCCACCCTAGCCAATCTCTGTAGGTGGCGTCAACGGTATATTTTAACAATAAATGCCCTCTTTGTGGTAATGTTCAAACCCTCAACCATATCCTCAACTCTTGCCAAATCATGCTTAAGCAGGGTAGATATACATGGAGACACGATTCCATCTTATCTTTTCTTTCCGACATCTGCAACGGTTCAGGTGAAAATATGCCTGTTGTGTATGTCGACTTACCTGATCACCCATGGCAAAAGTCGACTACCATACCTCAGGAAATCCTTCCTTCCTCTCAGCGCCCAGATTTTGTCTGTTTTGGCCTAATCTTATGAAGATCTTTCTGATTGAGCTTACTGTACCTTTTGAGCCCAATATTGCGAACGCTCATTTGAGGAAGGTTAACAAGTATGCTAGTCTGGTGTCTGACTTAGAAGAGAAAGGGCTCAAGGTTGACTTCGTTGCTCTTGAAATTGGCAGCAGAGGTTACATTTCACCAGAAAATCTGCAGGCGTTAAAGAAAATCGTCAAAATACCCCAGACTAATGTCTCCTTCAAGAAAATCAGGGATCAACTCTGCAAAATTGCCCTTTGTACCTCATTTAGTATATTTTGTTGGAAATTAGAACTTACTTGGTTAGAACCAAATCTTTTAAATTGTAATGCATGTACCTGCAATTGATATTGTACTCCAACAGCTTCACATGCGTATATAGTATTTATTTTTATATTTCCTTGCCAAGGATGCTGGTCAAGTATCCTTGCGTCTAGGCTTTTAATACTGCAAGTTTTTTTTAATAATCCTTTGTTGTTAATATCTTTGTTGTTGTGTGCGTTTGATTGTATTTTAATAAAGCTTGCTGATGAAATAAATTTGCTAATACCTGTGAATGGTACTGGGGTGTTTCATACCAGCATGTGCATGTGTGGTACTATTATTAACATATATAGTAGCAGGCAACCCATTGTGTGTAAAGAAGTGTATTCCTGTTTCCATAAATAATTTAAACCAGTAGGTGAAAGTTGTAGCTGTGCTAATGAGTGACTACACGCCAGTCTACAAGGTAAAGACATTTTTCTTTATTCTAGACAATCATGAATTTGGTTATTTTGGAAACCTATGGTTTTTCAGAGGGAGGCAATGTATCTAGCACATGTGCATGTTACATAGTTGTCATTAATTTATATGTGGCAAATATTGGCAAATAACTAATTTAACCTAAAAATCCCATTGACTTTATGTACAAAACTTAAAATCCATGGAACCAACCCAAACATTTATCTTCAGTGAAAAAGCTTGCTAGATTTTTATTTTCAGGAGCCAAAATGGCCATAGAATCCACTCGGTTTTTTTTTTTTAAGTTGTAACTTGCCCACCCCTAACGTAAGTAACAATAAATTTATCGATGTCTTGCAGGATTTTGTTGACAGCTGTCCAGCTACGTATGATTTGAAATATTCCAGAAAACTAAGGCACCGTAAAATTTTAGATAAAACTGGCTATGTATAAGAATCATTGAGACATCAATTATTACAATTCATCTACGGTAATCCATTGGATTACGGATTTTTGTTTTCTATTTTTATGGGACAACAATAATGGCAGTCGGAAAGTAACAGAGTAAATAGGTTAAGACTGTATTAGTATTGTGCTGCTTATTAACATCTACCTGGTGACGTTAGAGACGCGGTCGAAATTAACTGCAGTACTGATAAATTCAACAAAAAAGTAGGGCACTTCTCATTGCACCGAAAGAGAAGGAGTTGCCTTCAAATTTAATAAAGTAAGTCACTTCATTTAGGCTTTGCAACATAACCTGGTATGTAGCAGTAAAAATATTCCCTCAGCACATCCCTACGACAAACATGAACGCAAACTATTCAATTTATTGCGCATTGTGTGTTTGTTAAAATATCTTCTCTTCTAATCCTCCCTGAGAAACTATTTTTGACACAAGTATAATCACAGAATCTGCCAAATATAGATTCGGGAAGAGTGCCCATAACATCTTCTCCACAAAGTTAAGTGATAAAAGTATACCTTCCGTCAAGGTAGTGTCTTGAATGCACATTTTCACAATAAGCCCTTTCAAACACTTCTAGGAATATGACGCGTATTCGGTTGGATTCAATAAACAGAATTCTCGGTCAAATTTGGGAATGCAATCAGTGTTGCTGTCAGCCATTGTAGCCAACCTCGATAACAAGTTTCGGCAATGCTTAGTGGGGCTTGTATGCTATGCTGTTTTTGTTTCTCCCTGAGTATGTTGATTTCCACGTAATATTAAAATTACTTACAGCCGAAAAAAATAACCAGCACAAATTCATCCCAGACAACCTCATTAGTTTACATAGAAGTACATACTTATTTTTCGTAATAATCTGCAATCTGAAGTATTGTGAGTGGTGTTTTAAGATAAATTATACACTAGCCACTAACGTTAGTATATCATTATCAGTACTCTTATAACTTGAACTTTATTTTATTTCTGCTATGAAGTGTGGAATTATGTAGGGGGTCCCAGGGAACGAGGGGCTAGCGAGAGGTTACACCGGGGATCGGAAAGCCCAGTGAATCAGCCACACCGACATTATAATCCTAGGGTGAAAGCTAATCGTCAACCCGTTATACGGGACACCAATACACGAACAAGAATAACTAAGGAAACATTTTCCAGTCTGCCAGACATTTATTTATTTAGACATGAACATTAGTTGCTCTTAAAAGAGTACTTACAAGGTTCCAGTATCCTCACAACTAATCAGGTGCACGCATATACCCAGTAGAGTCGGATATATCACAGCGGCTAATTAAAGCCTAACTAATAGTCATCCTATTGCTTAAAGCAGTAGCCGACTATGACGCCCTATTCTCTCTGATATAGTTAGAGAGACAAAACGGCCTACATTCTACAGCACATTGTACGCACATACACGCAAGGGTGTAGAGTCAGTGAGGAAGAAAAGTCATGAGTGTAACCAAGTGTGTGAGCCGAAGCGGAACATCAAACAATATAATGTTCTGGCTTATATACCCCACTTTACACCATTGCGCATATGCAGAATTCCCCAATCGTCAGGTGAGAAAATATCATGCCGCTGAGGTTCATTTAATAAATAGGCCTACAAAAGGCACATCATAACATACGCCTCCCCTGAAATAAATTGACACCTGGCAATTTTATAGCTATAGTTTTACAAGTATACAAAACAATGTAACTACACTATGATGTTTACAATAATTGCATTTGATGCTAGTAGACAATTCCCAAGTGAAGGACGCGAATGGCGTGACATCTCCTGTATTTGTTGATATTTCTGACGAGAACGTTGTAATATTCCATAGTCCATTGGCGAATTAGCAATTTACCAACTAATATATTATTTAAATTTGTACGGACAAATTGAGTCCCGACCTGAACAGGATCATACGATCATGTGACGCTTCAATTAGAGTAGGCCTACATTGGCACTCAAATTTACACATGATTTACAATATCATGTAAAACATTTAGATTGACACAATTGTTAAACTTTAATCGTCTACATACGGGAAATGACAATGACTCGCATTATATCGCAAACAGATACTCGTCAGTACCCATTCACTAATTTGAGCAGTGCCCCATTTCACAACCTATACGTACTCGAGTTACGTATATATATAAGACTTCAGAATTCAATTTAGTCGCATTCGGAATTCGGTTTACTTTTTTTCAGTACAATTTCTACACAAAGCCTGGCCAGTACATTGCATAGAACCTGACGTGATGGCAAACCTTAAATTATAGGTCTAATAGGCCATAATTTAGACAAAAAACGGGAAATATGGTTATCATTGGGTGTCAACTGAACTTCACGGAAACGCTGATTACTTTTCCTTTAACCACCAAATGATCACAGAAAAATACTAAAATTAACGGATCCAAATGGAGGAATTTTTTTTTACATCAGAATTTCCCACAATTGAGATGTGCAATTTTCTCAATAGGCAATAAATTCACCTTCAGGAAATGGTCCATATAACTTAATTTTCCACATGAAATATTTCAGATTGTTCCTTGTTCTACACATTGAATTTACATCCCTTCAGATTATTTATCATTTGCACATTTTTAGTGAGTGTTTGTTTAATCATGGATTTAGTCATAATTTTTTCAACTGCTGCTCATTACTTCTACTTCTCAATATTACATAAACATATTCTTGTGATAAGGTGTAGACCGCTTTTCAACATGCATTTAACAGATGTACAATTATACACTCAGTTCATTGGTAATACATCCTAACAATACATTTTATGACTAGGCAAATATATTCATTTTACATGATCTTCAGAGTCAAAAATTCACACATTTAATTCATCGATAATACATTATCACATTGCTATTTAGCTATATTGATGGTAAGTACACTTTGTGTTTTCACTCTTTATAATACCCGTTTCTTAATGTTTTACCCGTTATTTTTACTGGGTTTTATTCTAGCATATTCCAGAGTTGCTTTGTTAAATTGACTAATGGTTCCCATGTATTTCTTGCATTTGGGTACCTTTCCATTGGACAGATACTCCAACCGGTTATCTCTGTATCCACCTCGTATGATCTTTTCCATTCATACTCTTTCACAGGATCATGAATCAAAGGAAGTCATGGCATAATTGAGTTTTGGTCTTTTAGTTTCCTTGAGTAGCCCTAAAGTGGCCTCAAAGGAATCTTCAGGACAATCACCCACTTTTCTAAGCCTGGAATTTCCATGGTTTGATATGAATCAATGGAGGCACGTTGCTATTGGTCTTTGTACGATCATATGCATATTTCATACGATTTACATGAATTGGTGGGACAACATTTTATTATTCTCCAAATTTCTCACTCGGAAATTGACTGGACCTGTCTGGACCAATAAATAAGGGCCCACACCAAAATTTCAGTAGTTTGCGAGCCAACCTTTTTGTAATGTGGGAATGTATATCCACACAGTGTCTCCGATCTTGATAGTCAACTATTGAGAACGGTAATGTACGCGATTTGCAGCTTCATTGATTTCCTCGCCCTGACTTTTTGAAAATTGCTCTGAATAACCTCCAGGCTGGCTCTGATCAACTCAGGGATTATGAGCCCGTAAGATTTTTTTTCGGGGTATTCACACTGTCGTAACAGCGTAACAGCAGAGGGGACCATCTAACTAAGCGACCCCCAGAATGATTCCCATGAAACAGCCATTTCAATGCACAAGATCAGTGACTACTCTGAAATTTGGAACCTTAGTTCAAGGTAAGGACGATATTTTTGACTAATTTACCACCCAGTGCTTCCTATTCTGTGATGGAATCATTTTTCTCTGCATTTCTCAAAGCTCGACCCCATATGAAATTACTCTCTCTTTCCCGTTGTGCTCTTGGGCTAAAATAAAGCCAAGTCCCTTTAAACTAGCATCCGTTTGAAGTATAAAATGGGTCCATCAAAAATGTGGGTAGGCTAAGATAGGAGGTTCCTGAAGTTTCGTTTCAAGAATTAAATGCTCATTGCAGTGGTCCGTTCCAACAAAAGGAACGTCTTTACGAGTCAAATTGGTGAGAGGTTAAGCTATTCTTACAGAAGTTTTTATAAACTTTCTGTAATATCCTACGAGACCTAAAAATGAACGGATATCAGAAACACTAGCAGGGACAGATAGTTGCTGATAATTTGCAATTTCTCGGGATCAGTTGAATGCAATACCCTATCATTCACAATATGACCCAAAAATATTTGACTTCTCTTTGACCAAAAATGCACTTCTTGGTTGCAACTTCAGTCCCACAGTTTTTAAACAGTCGAAAACCTGAGTAGGTGATCTAGATGCTCTTCAAAATTATTACTGAATATGATGACGTCATCAAGGTTATACTATACAAATTTCCAAGTAAACCGCGTTAAAACTTCCTGAATGGACACGTTGGAATGTTTGGCCGGGGCATATGTAAGCCAACGGGCATTAATTGAATTCAATACCCCATCTTGAGTTGATAAATCGCACTTTTGGTTTAGGATTTGCATCCAGGTCAAATTTGCAATAGCATGCGCGCTCGATCCAAAGTGAAAAATATTTGGGTTGTTGGCGCCCAAAGAATCTAAAGTATTAGATATTAGGAATAAGAAATATACATATTAAATCTTCTATAATCCATACAGGAATCTTAAGATCCGTCCCTGCTTTGGCGAATCATACAAACAGAAAAGACCATGGACTGGTTGACTCATGGCAAGCCATAAAGGCCATAACGTATTGCCACAACGCGTTTTGCTGAATTCGGCAACGCGTTGCAAGAAAAGTAGCAACGCGTGGGCAAGAAAGTAGCAGACGAGTTGACAAGAAGAGTAGCAACGCGTTGCGGCGTTCGGCCTAATTAGAATGACGAATTTCTGTGGAAGTATTTCAAAAATATTAGACCCCACAACGCGTTGCAAAGGATCAGGCAACGCGTTGTGGACAACTCACAACGCGTGCTGCAAGCTTCAAAACGCGTTGCGACATTCACCAACGCGTTGCGACCTTCGACAACGCGTGCGAAGGGTTCACAAGCCATTAAGGGGGTCATAAGTATCGCCGCAAAGCGTTGTGAGAAAGTTAGCAACGCGTTGCGACATTTGGCAACGCGTTGACGGTGTCGGCCAAATCAAAATCATGCATTTATGGGAGCGTATTCAAACAGATCCACAATGCGGTGCGGCAATACGTTATGACCCGAATGGCCTTCACAACGCGTTGGAAGCCTTACACGCGTTGCGAGGTTCACAAAACACGTTGTAAACTCACAACGCGTTGTGAAGGCAATAAGGGTCATAACGTATTGCGCACACGCTTGCGAAGGTTGCAACGCGTTGGTGAAGGTCCGCAACGCGTTGTGAGGAGTTATTTTTTGAAATTAGTCACAGAAATTCATGATCGTGATTGGCCGACACCGCAACGCGTTGCCTAAATGTCGCAACGCGATTGCTGATGGAAATGTACGCAACGCGTTGCCAATGTCGCAACGCGTTGCCGAACGGAAATGTCGCAACGCGTTGTGATTTATCCACAACGCGTTGCGACAATATCGTTATGGACCCCTATGGCTTGTTGGACTTAGACAACGCGTGTGAAGCTTGCAACGCGTGTGAAGCTCGCAACGCGTTGTTGAAGGTTGCAACGCGTTTTGAAGTATTCTAGCAACGCCGTTGTGGGGTCTATTGTTGAAATACGTCACAGAAAATCTGATTGATGGCCGACGTCGCACAACGCGTGACGAAAGTCGAAACGCGTGCTACTTCTCGCAACGCGTTGCACGCAATACGTTATGGCACTTTATGGCTTGCCATAGACTCCCTTAATGATACCTTGATCAAGCATCTCAGAAACTTGGAGCCGAACTTCCGGCTGGTATACGCGGGCGAAATGTCTGTAAGGTCTCGATCTAATTGGTGGCATGATCAGTAGTATTTCATTGTTTGGACCCCTGAAAAATGTGTGACCTCTCGGACCCCCTTCAATTTGAAATAACAATAAATTCAGAAAATAAATCTTGCAATCTAGATTCTTGATCTTTGAGACAGTGATCGTATTCAAATTGATCTTGGTTAATACTCTCTTCCACACGGGGTCACAGAAACAATTATTTACATTTGATAGATTTAGCGGACAATGATAGCTCACTCAGGTAGCGCTCGACTCAGTGTAGGTTATGCTCATCCATAGTATAGGCGTGCGTGCGAGCCCTGTGAGATTCAGCTAATTGTAATTTCCCTGGACAAGAAATACCCGCTTGGTTGTTACGATTTACCATGCGATATTTGGGGAAGCTGCGTCCGGCTGCGTGGGTTATCTCGATGTATGTTTACTGCTAAGGGAAAGCGCTGATCCCGATCTGCTGGCATCCCTTAAAATAGGCGCATATATAAATCTCGCGATTATTATTATTATTATATTCTCAGTACCACCAGACTCTACATACTGTGTGTCAAATTGTTGGACATGTTCAGGATCAATTCCGTAAGGTTCCCAATTTGGTACGGGGATACAAAACGATTGGCTAGTTAGTTACAGTCAGTTACTAAAACATTGACAACATTGTATCAAACACCTTAGACAAAGTATTAGCAACCATTATTCTCAACGATTTGTAATATCTGGCCCATCCCTGTTGTGCTAGACCCATAACATGGACCGGCATTTGATTGGAGCAATTGGCACCTATTACTGATTGAGTATGCGGAGGAAGAGGGAGGAAGAGGGAACTCTGTTGTTTTTCCAAAATAAGTAGCTTGACTTAATTTTGTTCAACGTTTGGTGCGTGTCCACAATCTATTTCTGCCCAGTGTTTATTTAAAAATTGAAACCTAAAATAACTGTCTGAGAAATGCACTTGAACAACATGATGGACCACATCAAAAACGGTATGACACATTGATTGAATATGGACAATTGCAACAAATCCGCCAAAGGACATGTTAGTCCATTAGCTATGCGAGCCGACTTTACGTTGGGGATTTGCCAATTGATACGCACTACTAGGAAACCTTTGTGTAAGCCAGTACATAATCAATTAGATTTCGTGATGCCCCTGTATCAACAAAATTGAATATCATTACGAATATATGGGCTTGATAGTATTTAAAGAGACCCCAATTAGGATTTGGGGATTTTCGACCTTTATCTACAAAAATGGAATGTTTACGATCATCCACTTGCATTCTAAATTCCGTGCCGAAACGAGGGTTGTTCAACTTCATTTTGTTTAAATCTGCGCGAACCCTGGCCTCTTTCCCGTGATCTAGATGCATGTTGAATGTCGGTATCCCTTCCCCATTTGATTCTGTTCAACATGCTGACTATTTTTATAATGTCCAACTTATTCTTTACAAATGGGCTGTTTAGTTTAAAGGACGGCCATCTCTATCAGAATTGAGAACCAATTTGCAATTTTTGTGGCCTGTAAATCCACATCGCCAACAAATGACACTACGCGGTGGTCTTTTTGGTCTCTTATTTGTGTGGAATATGTTGGGCTGATTTGGACCGATTTTTGATTCATTACTTCCAACTTATCAAGTCTAGTGACTATGTGAAACAAGCTGTTAAGAGTATTCCAATGTAGTAGAATGCAAAGTATTTACTTCAGGTTGACTGAACCATGTCTATGAACTGAATTTGAAGGAACCTTAGGACCATCCGTGCTGCTTCCTGCAACAGCCACGCCCAAGCTGGCTGCATTCATGTGCACGGAAAAGTTCGGGTTGTTTAGCCATCATAAAAAATTGCACGAGTGAGGGTAAATAACCCGCTCAAAAAATATAGAAAATGTTTCCTCCTGAGATGTCTTTGTCTACACATAGCATAATATCAGATTAGCGTACATACTATGAGAGGACTCCGCGGGTTGTTGTTTTTTACGGTTTTTAAGAGTTGGTGATTCGATACTCCAGTCAACCAAAGCGCTTCAAAGTTTTTTTTTTAAAAAGCTTTTCCAAATTTGTCCACAGTGTTTTTTCAGATGGAGAAATCGGTATCTAAAATCACGTGCATGACCAGACATCAAGTATTAAGGGCTCTCTAAAACTTTTTTAGGTTCAGCAAAATCCTTCAAGGTTGCATACTCTTAAACTGGAAATAAATGATTGTAAATCATCATCCGGGTTGCCCGAATAAGACAAACCGGATGCAAGTCATGTTCGTCACTTCACATGGGCGATCATCCAACAATCAATTATCAGAATAATCACTATGCCAGAATAGGACGAAACTGTCGTCGGCAATCAAAATGTTCACGATCCGTACACAAATCCCGTTTTAAATCCGCCCAATTTTCCTCATCTGACGACTCTTGATCCAACGACATCAAATTATTAATGAGATATGAAAAGGAAAATTAACATAGAGGACCTGAAGGAAGATTGACTAGGTCCATTATACTTGAGTCCTTTTTGTTTCTTAAAAAAAACCAAAGAGTACAACCTAACAAAACACGCAACTTCAATGACATGACATTCCACACAAATTGCTACCTATTGTTCAGGCAACCTTGAGTTTTTGGACGTAAGAGTGCGTGACATCCTTACAACATCATAGCTAACGTGGGTCCTTGTGAAATCACTCAAGGAAATCACAAGCATACATAATCATTAAATAATACACATTCACTTACATACGTGTGAAATTTCCGTTTGAAATCTCAGGGATCCGAAGGACCCACACCATGGCAACACGGACCCTTTTGCAAAGGAACTCAATAAAGCAACGAACGATATCAAAATGTAGCTGATTCACTAGTTTCAAAAGGTCCTCACACAGAGCTGACACTTGAACTTTATTTTATTTCTTCTTGGAAGTGTGGATTATGTAGGGGGGGTACCAGGGAACGAAGAGGCTAGCTAGAGGTTACACCGGGGATCGGAAAGCCCAGTGAATCAGCCACACGAAGTACAGTGTGGTTCAATAAAAACCCTACATCAGAATAAAAAATCATTAAATAGTAAGAATTATTTTTGTTTAACTCAAATGTGCTTTGGTTATGAAAGAGGGTAAACAGGCTTTCGGAAAACTTTTATTTGGTGTCATTTAGACTTTAGAGGAAGAAGTTATGTCTATTTGCTGAGAGACTTAAAAATCCTGTTTGGCCGATGTTGAGCCAAACAAAGATGCATTCGTTACATAGGAGTAACATGGCCCAGTCAGCATGATTGGAGTAAAAACATTCAACACACATTATTGCTTATTAAACAATAGAATGTTGGAGAATAATTGAAGGAATACAAATAATATCCCGGAGATTACAAAAGAAAATGCTGAGTGAAAAAAAAAATCAATTTCCCAAATAAGACAGAAATCAGATAGATTGGTGTAGACCCACAGTTTTACTTGGTCAGCAAGATGTTAGGATTTAACCGACATGTACAACGAAACTTGGGAGCCAAAGTGAAACCAAGGTTTTGTATTCCTCTGGCAAAACAGGCAATTATTGAATTTTTAACTTTTTAATTCCAATTTTTTTACAGAAAACTTCAGCTTTAGTTCTTCTCGCAAGGATGGACGCTTGAGTTTGCTTTGATTTGTGCAAAATAATTACATAAGAGGTGTAAAACAAAATTCTCTGAGCAGTTTCATTATGTTCATGAACATTAAAACATTGATCTGGAGTTGATTTTCAATAACTGATACTTTATGATTGAACAATGACAATTTAATTTGTTTAAAGAATTTTACTTATAATTATTGTCACAACATTACCGTTTATTCAAACTGATAGGTTTTTGTCGAGAAGAAAGAAATCGATGAACATCTGAAGTTCACTGATCCGATTGCATTTGCTATAATATGTTAGGGACATAGTCGGTGTGTCAGTCTCTCCACATTGTATTCGGCTAAAATCGGCCAAAAAGAATTTTTTAGGTCTCTTCGCAAAAAAAGTCCGACAGACACCAAATAAAAATCTTCTGATAGCCTCGTTTATCCCTGAAACAAACAAAGCAAACATTCAAGCAAAATAACGTTTAACATTGAAGAGAAAAACTAGTGCCTGAATGTAGGGTTATTGACTCACACTGTATCATCCTAGGGTGAATGAAAGCTAATCGTCAACCCGTTATACGGGAGACCAAAACCGAACAAGATAACATGAAACATTTTCCAGTCTGCCAGACATTTATTTTATTTAGACTGAACGTTAGTTGACTCTTAAAAGAAGTGTTACTAAAAGGTTCCAGTATCCTCACGATGTGTTACATTTGGTATCAACAATCAGCGTGCACGCATATACCCAGTAGAGTAGGATATATCACAGCGGCTAATTAAAGCCTAACTCATAGTAGATTCATCCATGGTCACCCTCTAGTACTTTTCCGAGGTACTCGGCATTGAATGAGGGATGTGCATTGTATGGAAATTAAAATTCCACGCTAAATCTATTGTGGTCCACTAGCACAGAAAAATCATTTTGTGCTTAATGGAAATCATTCAAGTCAAACCGTAACACGCATTTAGCTACATGAACTCTCAAAAACATTTGACTAATTGTATTTGCTTAATAGTATCATGTACAGGCTGAGTGAACGTTTGCGACTTTTTGAGGCGTGAGCGCCCGGGTTTGGATACGAGGGAACAAAAAAAGTATTTGTACGGCCTTCTGTATACACGAAAGGCGAGGACTTATCTTAGTCATTCAGGAAGCAGGGGAATCGAGCCACATATTCTGCCTCTCTACAAAGTAATCGACCCGGTCACAAACTTTTCCAGCGGTTGTGACACGCTGGGTGAATATACTATAATAGTCATCCTATTGCTTAAAGCAGTAGCCGACTCTATGACGCCCATTCTCTCTGTATTATAGTTAGAGAGACAAAACGGCCTACATTCCTACAGCACATTTTACGCACATACACGCACAAGGAGGGTTGTTAGAGTAAGCGAGGAACCGAAAGAAAAAGGCATGAGGGGAAACAAGTGTGTGAGCCGAAGCGGAACATCAAACAATAGAATGTTCTGGCTTATATACCCCACTTTACACAATTGCCCAACTGATGCAGGAATTCACAATCGTCAGATGAGAAAATATCATGCCGCTGAGGTTCATTTAATAAATAGGCCTACAAAAGGCACATCAACAGTACGTCTTAGAAGATGTATCCTTATTTTGATGAAACAGCAAGAATGGAATCAACTT